>LOJH01005339.1:6438-31439 GCA_001685095.1 Ellobius talpinus | reverse complement strand
AGATTATTAGAAATGGGTTAACCAAGATGTGAGAATTAGCCAAAAAGAGGCTAGCACTAATGGGCCAGGCAGTGTTTAAACAAATACAGTTTCCGTGTAATTATTTCCGGTAAAGCGAGCCGGGTGGCGGGACGCAGCCCGCTGCTCCTCACTATACTTGGGGGCTTTTTTTTTTTTTAATCAACTTGCCATGTTCTTGCTGCCTTTCTCCCTTCTCAGTGGCTATTCTTGACCTGCTTGGCTACTTCTTTGGTTGTCAGGCTGCTGTCTGCTTAACCCTTTCCGCAACTGACTGGCAGCTACTGGAATGACTGAAGGTACCTACTCCTGCTACAAATGAGTTTGGATGCTAGGATCGCCACCCTTGAGAGTCAGAGCCTCGGGGAGGACAACTCAGAAATGAGGACTAAGGATAGCCAGGATCACTCGGGCATTTTCTAATGGGAGCTCAGCATGGTAGACAGTCCCGATACACATGATCCACCACTAAATATTATCAATTGATCATGATGCTCTATGCTTGGAAGACAAAAACGAAGTTGGAAACCTGAGCTCCAGACACAAGCTGAGCTGTTGAGAAGCTTAGCGTACGGAATTGTAGTTAGGCAGGAACCACTAACCCGCCCTCTGAAGCTTCTAGGTCTTGTTTAGCTTTCACCTCCTAAGCCACCACATCTCTTACCTCTGCTGCTTCTTTGCTACCAGCTCAGCTGCACTTCCAAAAGCAAGCAAGAAAGATGGCTGCAGGGACAACAGAGAGAGCCAGCACAGGTGAGCAGCATGGGGCAGCCCAAACATACTGCTTAGGTGGACCAGGTGTTTGGACCAATCACAGCCACTTGTTTGAGCGAATAAAAGCCTTGCCTCTTAGCACCTCTTACAGAGGTGGAAGTGCCCTCCCCGCTCAAGCTTCAAGATCACCCAGCGTTCATCCTGGCTTGTGACAGGGAGGTAGACATCTGCTATAAACTGTTTCAAGCAGACCTGGCTGCGTTGTGCTTCCGGGAGCCAGGGCAATCAGCTGCAGTCTCTGCGGAGCTGTCTCAAGGGACCCACAGTGTTGAAGATGGGCGGTGCTGGTGTCGAGACGATCCCGCTGGCTGTGAGGGTGACTGTCCTTTGCTTCAGGCAATTCAGGCAGCAACAGCGTTCAATATCTGCTAACTTCAAGCCAAACTGTTCAGACCCCAGCATCTTAACATCTTTACACGAAAAATGAACAAC
Organism: Ellobius talpinus; assembly: GCA_001685095.1. NCBI lineage: Eukaryota > Metazoa > Chordata > Mammalia > Rodentia > Cricetidae > Ellobius > Ellobius talpinus. The sequence goes on along the minus strand of LOJH01005339.1, from coordinate 30,215 downwards.
AGTGGTGTTGACAAATACATATTAGAAAAACACTGGCAACGATCTCGAGAGGCTTTTTAAAAACAACAATGTTTAACACGCTCCCAGTGCCCAGAGATACATTCTTCCTGTGCATGTCACACCCAGCATTGTGCCTGCCTGTGTCCAGAGTGTAGCCATCTGTTACCATCGTCCCAATAGAAAACAACAGGATGAGCCCAATCACCTCCTTCCAGGGTAGCTGGATTCTGCATCTGAGCACTGTCTTAAGTGAAGAAGCCGTATACCGTCACTAGCACGCCTTGCCTTCTGTGTTGATCCTACTGCTTTCCTTCTCTTCAGCCTGTGCTCCCTCCGTCTGCTCCAGGCTCCCTGGCTTCAGAGCTCCTCAGGCCGTTTGTCCCATCAAGCTATGTTATTCTCAGGTTGTTCCCTTTACGTAAAATTTTCCCTGTGAATCTGCCTGTGTAAAGTTCCATTCCATCAGTACTGTTTCAACTTGAATCCCATGTTAACATATTCCTGAGCTCCTAGCCTAAGGTATCCAGAGATTAGCCTTCATATCATCTGGTCCCCTGTTTATTACACTTTAAGACAAAAGAGAACTTGTAGATATTTGATAGTCACCTACTTGTTTTCTTCGTCTTTATGTTTCCAAGGCTTTCAGTAGGTCCTTGCCCATGAGACACTTTGAGCAAATGGGCTTTGAGAATAACTTAAGTCCTTGAACATGGGAAGAAACCAGTTCCATGAGTTTATAAATGAGTTTGTGAACAAATGCATATTTAATTTTTAAAAATTTATATTATCTTGAATATACGAGTACTAATATGAAATATTTATTTTACTAACCTTGATGTCTCTAATTTCATGTTTATGTGATAACTGTAATGAATACTTTGATTAAAAACCTATATTGTACATATAAGAAAATAAAAAAAAAACCTTAGGCACACTGCTTCCACCGTCACAATTCAGGAGTAAATAAAAAAAAATGCTTGTTGCATGAACTTGTTCTATTCATCTCACCTTTCTCTTTCTTCTGCCAAATGTCTTTCGTCTTACAGAGCTCCTTTTGCCAGTTGTCTTCAAAAGCCAGTGCATCCATTAGGGAGTATTATAGTATAATTCAAACTTTTCAAATAATATGAGTAATCATATTTATTCAGGAAAGAACATCTCAAGTCCATATAAATGTATTTGATAAGCCCATTGAACATGTAAGAAATAAATAATATATATTTTCTGCAAATTATATTAAGATATTTTGGAAGAAGACTTTACAAGTCTGATGAAGCTACTATTAGTCTAATATCAAATTCACGAAAGGGTAACATTTTAAAAGGAAACAGATAATATCTCTCATGAACAAAGGTATAAAAGTTCTGGGCTAGCTTCACTTTTTCTTTCTTTTTCTTTCTTTTTTTGTCAATTTGATACAAACTAGAGTTATCTGAAAGAAGGCTGCTAAAATTGAGAAAATGCCTTTAAAATACCAGCCTGTAGGCAAGTCTTTTGGCATTTTCTTGATTGATAGTTGATGTGGGAGGGACAAGCCCAAAGTAGGTAGTGCTTCTCATGGGTGATGGCCCCAGCATATATAAGAAAACAAACTGAGTAGGCCAAGAGAATTAAGCCAATAAGCAGCACTCCTCCATGATCTCTGCTTCAGGTCCTGCCTCTGGGTTCCTACTTTGACTTCCCTCAATGATGACCCGTGAACTTTAAGATGAAATAAACCCTTTCCTCCTCAAATTGCTTGTGGTCATGGTAGTTATCCCAGAAATAGAAACCCTAATTAAAACAAGCTCTTAGTAAAATATAAAGAGATTGGATAACCAGAAAGTTAATTAATGAGTAATGCACAACAGCCTAGGAGTTTATCTCAGTTAGAAGTGGTAACCTAAGATCTGAGAAAACTTAATGTGGGTTATTATATTAACTTTATCAACAAAAATTTTAAATCTCATTAGAGAGTAAAGGTACTAGACACAAATCCAAAACCAATCTCTATTTTTAAGAATAAAGTTCTCAGCATTCTGGAAATAAAATCTGGTTTTGCACCATGGTAAAGAAAGCCTGCTATTAACCTGCTATTAATCAAGATATTCTTAATCTTGAAGGCTGGATTCACGACCTAAGACCAGGAATAAGGCCATACCTCTTAATCCTTCTCAAGTAGTGTGACTCCTTTATGACAAAGCATTCATATAGATGAGCCTATGGTGGCCATTCTTATTCAATGACCACAATAATATTGATGGGAAGTTAGGTAAATAAGCTAATGCAACCAAAGAGAGACTAGAAAAAGAGCTCTATATTGGGTTGACTATAACCTTTATCATTAAGCTAAGTAGACTTAAAATCATGTAGGAGACATGTTTCTGGGTATGTCTGTGAGGATGCTGCCAGAGAGGAGTAACTGATGGGAGAAAAAATGCCCTCAATCCACATTTTTATGGGCTGAGAATATGGATGGAATAAGAAGAAGCAAGAGAAAGAGAGTAAGGCATCAGCACCCACCTCTTTCTGCTTTCTGGTCCTACCAAAATGTGAACATACAGCCTCAACCTCCTGCCACGATACTCACAGCTGTCACTCCCAACAGTGTTTTTTTCTGGTATGATAGAAAATAGCCTCACACTGTGGACTAAAATAAACCCTTTCTCCATCATGCTGACTTTTGTGAGAAATCTGAATATAGAGATGAGAAAATTAACTAACACAATAGATACATATCTATTATATACATGTAATGCCTATATGTGTGTCTGTATATATATACATATATATATATGTATATATACATATATATAAATGATTGATTTCTTGAAAAAGGATAGAGGGTGTGATAATTTAGTTTATTAATATGTCTTCAACACTTAAAATTACTGAGTTCCCATAGGACATAAAATGAATTGGATGCATACTTTATACTATAAATGAAAATTAATTCTAAACAAAGCAGAGCTTATATGTAGAACTGAATACTGTAGAGCACCTACAAGAACATGCAGGACAAAGGTTCTGTGACTTGACATGAAAAAGAAGGCATAGATCTACATGTTTTCATGGTAAATTCTTTTGAGTGAGGAATGGCACTTTTTTAATAGGATAATGAAATATTATCCAGAAATAAATCATTGGAAATATTTGTACCTAGTGTTAATCACTCTGCTGTGAGGTTTTTTTTAATTGTTTTCCAATTCAATGTCACTTCTGGGTTAAAGGCAGTTTCAGGTATACTAAATAAGAGAAAGAAGTTGTTTATTGGGAAGAATAAAGTCAAGTGACTTCCAGTGGATACTGCTATGGTCATATTGTTCAGCTTGGGTCTTTGATTCCTCAGAAGTTCCCTTTACTTTCTCCCCTCATTGAGGAACCCATATAAGTTCACCACTTCTCTCAATGAGAACAACAACAATGAGGAAACTTCATTCTGTGGTGTTTCCTGAGAAAAGCAGAGATATTTCATTCTCCAAATCCACAGGAAATGTCATTAAGGGGCACCAACATCATCAAGAAACTTCCTATCCAGCGATAGAAATTAAGGTTACAGAGTTGCTATCAGGACATGATAAAAACTTAAAATAAATAGAGCCCAGCTGGTAGTGTTTAATTATGGGAAAGCAGGTGGCTGTAATTATAGAATTAAGCAACAAGGTCTCAATGGCAGCCAAGAACTGAGGATGAGACTGACTTTTAGAAAGGTGTGGGATAGTTATACAGCATCTAGTAGCTCATAGACAAGATGGGTACCCCACATGAGTTATTACTCCCTCTATAAAACAGTGCAAGGCTGGATGATAAAGAAGTTGAGGACAGCCATCATAATTGAAACTATAAACCCTTCCCAGTTTCTAGATCTGAGTTACAGTTTGGATACCAAAGAGCTTGGCTAAAGGGGACATGATGTGAGAGCCTCAGGAAGGACTCTGAAATATTACACTGTAAGTGTTCAATCAGTCCTTCCTCAATGCAAACACAAGCATTATTGAAAATTACTGCACAATGGGGAGAAGCTAATACTCAGACATTAGAAAATATAATGAACACCAGATCTAAGTTGAGGACAATGCGCTTACCAGAAAAATCACTGTTGGAATGAGGAAATATGGAGCCAGCTAATAGTTTCCCATCTACATTCAGCTTACAGTGGGCCCCTTGAGCTCTGTAGTTATCCACTGAGCTAAAGGAATACTTAGAAAGAATGATATTTACTCAGCCACAGAACTGTTTTATCAGTTCCTCTGTCTACAGTTTTTGCTTTTTAGGGGTTATCAGAATAGTTAAGGAGAACTAAAAATTCTCACCACCCCCACAACCTGGAGAAATAATAAGTACAAACAAAATTGTGTATTGGAAAGAGACAGAATTGGTGCCATTCTTAACAAATAACACTGGGGTAAAGATTCTTACCATGCCTTCTCTTAACTCAAAAGTCTTGTCCCTCCCATAAATATGGTCCTAGAGTTGTTATAAAATCTTTCATGAAATTTTTTGGAAGAAATCAATAGTCTCAGGACAAATTGCATGGCCGCTTATTTAGTGAATAAATTCATTTCTCATACCACTGGTGGAGCCAGGACCAGAATCATGACCAGAAATAGCTCGTCTTCTCAGTATAGACAACACTGTGTAGGGCAAGTCTGTATAGTCTTGCCACAACAGAGTTGGAAGGGACTGGAAACCATGTAAGTACCTTCCACATCTTCAAGATAGTATGCCATCTCAGTGCCTTTATCTTTATCACACTGCACGAGAAAGAAACAGCACTGGGTGGCAGTGTTTGTTTCATATGCTGAAGTAGATGCAAGCATTCACACTGAGTGAAGACTTAAGGTCAGGCTTGCTTGCAGGATGCTCCTATGTCCCTAACAAAGGGAACACATATATCTTGCCACTAAAATCAAAGGTCTACTAATCCATGCGGCTGGTAGGCTTGAATTGAGTTCACAGTAGTAACAGACTTTGTAATAAGTCCAGCTATGGAAAAACATGAAGATATCTGTGATATGCTAGGATATTCCCTGCCTTACATTTGGACTGAAAAATGACACTCTGTTTGCTGTCTTCTAATAATTACTAGTTGGTCAATGATTTTTCCACCCATGGCAATACCAATGGGAGCTGTGGAGAAGAGGCAATACCAATGGGAGCTGTGGAGAAGAGGGCTGTTGTAGTTTTCAAAAGCTTCTCATCCTACATTTCCCTCACACACCATGTTTGGTCCTCTTGAGCTTTGAGGAAGTCTTATTCTTTCAGGTTAGAACACAACCAACTTCTATTCCCCAAGAAGTCTGCAATACTAAATACATAGCCACACCAAAGGGGAAAAAAATCAAACCAATGTTTAACACATCCCCACACCAAAAGTTAAATTTACTCACTATGTATTTCTGTGCAAATGTTCAAGTGAGGTTACATCAATGTTTCTTCCACATTTGTGCCTTTCCAGGTTTGGCATGGCAAAAGTAGTGTCTCAGTTTTTGTTTGCCCCCCTGTCAATTTGATCTCTACTATTTAAACACACACTTTAAACTCAGATTTCTGTATGTTCTGTCAATTTCTGAAGAAACATAAAGAGCTCAATTTATACATGTGTACATATGTATGCTTATGCACATACATATATGTACCATGTATGTGCATATAAATTTTCAGTTTTTATTCTAGAAGCACTATACTACTATTCTGAGTATCATATTAGAAAGAAATAAGCACCAAAATAATAAACAACAGCAGCAAAACAACAATGGCTAATTAAGTGTAGACTATGAGCTTGAATTCTGGCACAATTTCAATTTTCAGTTCTTTGTTTATGATTCATATAATATTTTCCTTTAGATAAATTAATTAGTTGAATGTGTCAAGCTAGTTAAACTCACACCAAATATTTTCCCAAGAGAACTAAGTTGAAACCAGGTGCTGTTAAAACCTTCAAGTGAACAAAATCTGTCTTTAACAAGTCACACATTATTAATTGGAACTGGGTTGAGAGGCATATTTTTGGATGCTTGCCGAGAATAATTATGGAACTTCTTCTTTTTGTTGTTGTTAATTGTAACAAGATGAGTTAATCAAGGAGAACTCATCCAGCTTCCTCTGCCTGAAACTATCAACCAACTGACCTGTTCGGTTTGAGATAGAACTGAAAAAGCAAAAGGGGTCTGGGGTCATTCTTAGGGTTGCAGTCAGCCTCTGAGATCTTTGCTTAATGTCTTCATTTTAAACACACATAATATTTGATATCTAGAAAGATAATATGGACCCCCCAACCAATATAGCTAGTCAGAGGAAAAGCAAAATTATGAAATATTTATTCCCAGTGTGGCTAAAACTGGCCAAAAACATATTGTCTACTCAGTATGCTTTATTAATTTTCATTGTACCTTACATTTTAACAGCAAATTGTAATATAACAAAATTGAAACAAATTTTAAAATGAAAATAATTGTGTCATTGCTAGGAATCACTCATTGCTCGTGTAAGGGATGTGCAAGGCGTCTTCTGAGTCATACTTCCTCCCTCTACTCACGCGCTCATCTTTTCACTGATTGAAATAATTAACTCCCCTACATAGCACATAGTCATCTTAACTTCCTACACCTTAATTAGAGTCTCCGCTTTAAGATTTGTAATCTTGGGTTGTCCAACATAAACACAGGTAAAATTGTCAACTGACGCACATTGATTCTCATCCCCTCATTATCTAGATCCATAGAGCTTTCCTAAGTCTTGATTATATAGGAGTTTGATGTTCTGGTCTTCTCACTGACCTTCTAGTTGCCCTTCTGTTTTCATTGACTTTTGTTGCTTTGACAAGAAACCTGAGAGAGCAACATAAGGAAGGAGACTGTATTTTGTCTCACAATTTTGGAGGCTCTGCTCTATGGTCTTTCTTGGCTTGTGGTGTTGGAAAAATCATGAAGGAGGAGTATGCTGGGTCAGAATTCTGCATATAACCCATATCGATTAGCAAACACAGGAGAGAATGAAAGGCAGAGGGATAGAAGGGGGTGTTCCCATTGACCTAATCTTCTAAGGGTCCATTCATTCACAAATGAAGCAATGGATTAATGAATGAGTCCTAGTGATCAGTCATCTCTCAGGAAATCATTATTGACAATCAAGCCCTTGACAAATTCATCTTTGGGGATGTTTGCAGATTCAAATCACCTTTCCATTAACCTTCTCATTTTTTAGATGAGTGATAGCTCCTTTGCCTGTGTGTGCTTGAGTCTACAAGACTCTGATTGACTTCTTGAGTACTCATTTGTTGGAGGGGGAGGACACTTGTTTGTTCCTGGTTGCCCATCCCTGAAATAACCACACAGAAACTATATTAATTAAATCACTGCTTGGTCCATTGCTAACTCTTATATCTTAATTTAACCCATTTCTATTATCGTCACATGGACTGTGGCTGTCTGGCTCCGGCAGAGCTACATGGCTTCTCTCTGACTCAGCCCTTCTTTCTCCCAGCATTTAGTCCAGTCCTCCCTGCCTAGCTCTGATCTGCCCCGCCCTGCTCTGCTATAGGTTCAAAGCAGTTCTTTATTTATTAATGGTATTCACAGCACACAGAGGGAAATCCCACATCACTCATCCTCTCTTCTCTCACTCACCAATGCAGGGGCGGGGATTATTTAATACTAGTTGGTGATAACCAATTTCTGCAAGAAACTACTTGTTACCAAGCTATCGTTCGACCCAGTGACAACTGCTTTTCAGCTTACCAAAGCCAACATAGAACTTAAGTAGCTCTTGAAAAGAACATAAGGGTGATGTAGAAGAGGTAGCAAATACTGACTTCAGTAATTTCCACTGGTCTCCTGAAAACATGGCTAAATGCAGACCCATTTTACTTACAACAAAGTTCTTTCTTCCTATTGTAAAACATAATAATTAACAGAAGCAAACCAACCGTTGTGGTACAATTCCATTTGGTATTTATCAAAAATTGTAGCCCACTTATGGCTTGGTTTTCTTATTTCAAACAGTGGTGCATAAGACAAAATAGGCCATCGTGTAAAACATCTGGAGGTATACCCATTGTTAGCACTATTGCTTAAGTTGTTCCAGGATGAAGTCTGTCATTCTTCTTCGGGGACTCTTTAGTAGGCCCTTAGGAGATGGGCAACCTCTGACTTTCTCTTCCTCTTAGTTACCTCTTCTCAATTGGTCTGATGAGTTGAGAAGCAGACCTACTTCACTGAGAGCTACATGTTTGTTCAGTATCACCATGTGGTAAACTAATGCGTGGAGTGGAATGCACAGGCATTGAGGTCTGGACTAATCTAATACAAAAGACGTTTAGGTGGAAGAAACATAAATAGCATCTACAATCTCCATAGATGAAATTTTAAGAGATCCTTTGAAAATGCTTCCGAAATTTTATCTGTTCTCCACATCAGAAGATCTTGAGAGATAAAAGGACATGCTAACAATTTACAAGAACAGTTCACCAATTCTCAAGAGCCTTGATGATTCTATTAACACAGGCTTTGAAGTTGCTTACTATAAAGCACACATGTTGTCTATAGATATAGCTATGGTAGGCAAATATTCTAATAAAATTTATTTTGTTAATGCTAGGAGGGAAGCCTAGCAATGTAGTAAAATGGCAAGGAATTTTCAGAGCCTGGTGTGGTGGCACACACTTAAAATTCTAGTACTCAGAAGACTGAAGCAGAGGATTGCCATGATCTGAGACATCTTGATTTATATAGCAAATTCTTGACCAACCTGGGCTACATAGTTAGGCCGTGTCTCAAAGTAAAACAATATAATATAATATATATAACTTTACAGTATCAAAATACCAATGTAATCCAAGTAATCTGTCTTTGGACAATCATGTCTCTTGAGAAAGCATGTTATTAGAACTATGAGATATTTACATATCACATCGACTTATCTAATTAATTACATTATGATTTCCAAATGTTTATTTTTTATAGTACAAAAAGCCAAATGACAGAAACTATGGGTTACCATGGATGAGAAAAATAACAACAAAACATTACTGCAGAAAAAAATACACAGCTATGTTTGACAAGTTTTTTCATTGTGATAAGAAGCTAAATATGAAAGGGAAATTTTGTATCTGCAGTGCTCACGGTATAAGGAAACAAACATAAAATGTTGGTGGAGTGTAAATAGAGTCTTTAGGGACGAAATTCAACATTTTCAATGTGTCAATGCTATTCTAGTGTCTGAAGTGATGGATAGGTTAAATTAGATGCAATCATCATTTCATAATGCTCATATATGGCAACACATCATATTCTTAACCACAATTACACACATACTTTTTGCCTTTATTGAAATAGATTTTTTTTACATACAATATATTCTGGGAGTATAATTTTCTCTCCTCTTACTCGTCCCAGTTCCTCCCCATCTCGCCACCCGTCCAAATCCACCCCCTTTCTTCTCTCATTAGAAAGCAAACAGGCATTGAAGGAATAATAATAAAATAAAACAAAATAAAATAACAAAATAAGGCAAAACATGAAGAAGAGCCAAAGAAAAAGCACAAGAAATGCATATAAATGCAGAGATACACACATCCACACTCCCAGGAATCCCATAAAAACTCAAAAATTAAAGAATACACACACACACACATACATAGCCTGTAAGGTAGAAAAGGAAAAAAAAAACAGAAAAACATCCGAACTTAACATTATGAGACAAAGCAACACCAAAAATGGCAGTGGGCTCATTTTTGTTAGTCATCCACTGCTGGGTGTGGGACCTGCCCTTAAGAGTGCTCTATTTCCCCGCAGCCGAACATAAGATGGAATATGGGGAATCCTGCAGAACAGGGGAAGAAAGGATTGTAGGAGTCAGAGGGGTCAAGGGCACCACAAGAAAATCCACAGAATCAACTAACCTGGGCTCACAGGGACTCACAGAGATGGATCGTACACCCTGCATATATGTTGCAGTGGTGTAGCTTGCTCCTCATGTGGGACTCCTAACAGTGGGCTGTCCCTGACTCTGTTGCCTGCTTTTGGGACCTTCCTTCGTACTAGGTTACTTTATCCAGCCTTAATAGGAGAGAAGGTGATTTGTCTTAATGCAACTTGACATGCCATGTTTTGTTGATACTCATGGAAGACCTGCCCTTTCCTAAACAGAAATGGAGGAGGTTGGGTGGTGGGGTGGGAACAGAGGAGGAGGAGGGAGGGACTGGGAAGAAAGGAGGCACGGGAAACTGTGGTTGGAATGTAAAATAAATAAATAAATAAATTTTAATAAAAGAAGTGGTCTGTTTCACCAGTGTGACTCCATTGGAGAAAACTGAAGTTTCATTTGCATGTGGCTATCACTGGGAGTCAGCCTCCCTGTGAGGAATCAGGTTGTGTGGGTGCACTTCTGCTCTCAGCTCTAGGACCCCATCTGGTGTAGACCCCTGAAGGCCTTGTGCATGCTGCCACAGTCTCCATGAGTTCATATGCATGCCAGTCCAGTCATGTCTAAAAGGTTTTTGATTCATTGATATCCTCCACCCTGCCTCTTACATGCTTTCTTGAGCCCTGCCGGGGTGTCGGGGGTGCAATTTGATGGATACATCCCATTCAGGAGTGAGTGCTCCAAGGCCTCTCACTCTCTAAATATTGACTGGCTGGGGGGTTCTCTCTATTTTGTTCCCATAAGGTGCAGGATGAAGCTTCCCTGATGATGGCTGTGCATGGCACAGACCTATGAGTATCCAGAATGTCATTAGGACTCATTTTCTTGTTTTGTTCCTTTAGCAGAACCAGAACAGTGGTATTTGGTTTCATCCTAGGACCATGTGCTATCTAGTTATCAAATCCTTGGACACGTAAGCCACATCTAAGAAGCTAGCCTTAATTCAAATCAGATATTGATTGGTTATTCCCCCATGCTTTGTACCACTATTACACCCACGTATCTTGCAGAGAGGTCACTCATACAAATGAAAGGATTTGTAGCTGAATTGGTGTTTACCTTTGGTAGCATGCAGAGTACCTTCCAAAACCATGAACACTCGTACATAGGGGAAGGCTCGAGGTAGGCACCAGCTCAACTTCTCCATGTGCACTGAGTTATGCAGGTATTGTCTTAAGCAGTAGGGCCTTACAGTCAGTTTGTGGAGAGCTACCAATAGCATTGACAATAGCTAGTCTGGGGTGTTTGGAGTTTTTGGGACCCTTTTGGTCAACATTTCAATAAGAAGTAACCCATTTCCAGATTGGAAGCTTCATTTTGGTGATGAGAGATGACCAGTTGGGGCTCTCTCTTTCCGCTATTTGATTTAATTAAGATAATTTAAATATATGTATCTATTATAGAAAGCTTCTACAGCATTAGGCTTCTGTCTGACCCTTTAAACAACCCTTATTTTTAGCAGCCCCTCTCTGTATTCCTTCCCTTATCCCCTTCTTCCCTCCACCTCCCTATTTGATCTTCCCATTCTGTTCCCCCAACTCCTGTCCACCTATAAATATCTACTCTATTTTCCTATCTTAGGGAGATATATCCCTCCACTCTCTTGCTCTCTACCTAACTTCTGTGGTTATATAGATTATAGCTTGCTTATCAGTGACTTAACAGCTAACATCCACATATAAGTGAATATGTATCATATTTATCTTTTTGAATCTGAGTAACCTCATTTGGGATGATTTTTTTTCTGGTTCCATCCAATTACCTGTGAGTTTATATGTCATTTTTAAAGACAGTAATATTTTACTGTGTAAATATACTACATTTTCTTTAGCCATTCATCTGTTGATGGTCATATAGGCTGTTTCTTATTTCTGGCTCTTATGACTAGAACTACAATGAAGATGTTCAAGTAAGTGTCTCTGTAGTAGGATGAAGTGTCCCTTTGGGTATATGCTCAAGTGGTATAGCTGCATTGCGGTAGACTGAGTCCCATACTTTCTGATGAGCCATCACACCGATTTGCACAGTGGCTATACAAGTTTTCACCCCATCAGCAACGAGTGAGTTGCTCCTCATGCTCCACATCCTCACCAGCATAAGCTGTCATTTGTTTTTATTGATTCTGGCCATTCTGATTCATGTACCATGAAATCTCAAAGCAGTTTTGATTTACATTCCCCTGATGACTAAGGCAATTGAACATTTCTTTTAATGTTTCTCAGACATGTAAGTTCCTTCTCATGAGAATTCTCTGTTTAACTCTGTACCCCATATTTTAATTAGGATATTTGTTTTTCGGTAGCCAGTCTTTTAAATTTTTTATATGTTTTAGATATTAGATATTAGTTGATAAAAATCTTTTCCCATGATGTGTGCTGCCACTTTGTCCAAATGATGGGGTTCTTTACTGGGCAGCACATTTTTAATTTCTGTTTATTAATTGTTGTTCTTAGTGCCGAAGGTAAGGGTGTTCTATTCAGAAAGTCTTTTCCTTCCTGTGCCAATGAGCACAAAAATATTCCCCACTTTCCCTTCCATCAGGTGCACTGTATCTGGCCTTACGTTGAGGTCTTTGATGCTGAGTTTTGTACAGGGAGGTTTCTCCTGCTGTGTAGAGAACACCAGGCCAACTTGAAGTCTTAGAAAGGAAAAATATTTAATTGAACTGGCTTACATTTCCAGAGGATTAGTCCATTGTTATCATAGCATGACCTGGTGGTACAGAAACAGACATGGTGGCATGTAGGCAGATAGAAAAGTAACCGAGAGTCCGACATCTTGACCCACAGGCAGTCTGAGTGTTACACTGAGGGTAGTCTGAGCAAAGGCGACCTCAAAGCCCACCCCTACAGTGGCACACTTCCCCCTAACTCCAACAAAGCCACACCTCCTAGTAGTGCCACTCCCTGTGAGCTCATGGGGACCAATTGCATTCAAACTACACAGGGTGATAGGTATAGATCTAATTACATTTTCCACATGTAGTTATCCAGTATGACCGGCACCATCTATTAAAGATACTGTTTTTTATCCAATGTGAAATATACACTTCATTTGTTTGCTTGTTTATTTGTTTTCCAAGACAGTTTCTCTGTGGCGCTTTGGAACTTGTCCTGGAACTCACTTTGGAGACCAGGCTGGCCTCGCACTCACAGAGATCCACCTGTCTCTACCTCTTAAGTGCTAGGATTCAAGGTGTGTGCCACCACCGCCCAGCCAAATATACACATTTTTACTTGTCAATTATACTTTAATAAAATGGGCTCAGGGACTGAGAAGATGGCTTGGGGTACATAGTGCCTCCCATAAAAGTATAAGGACCACAGTTCAAATCTTCACAGCCCACATAAAGTCCTGACATAGCACCAACATCTGTAATGCCAGTGCCTCTATGACAAGAGAGAAAGCACAGACAGAGAAATCACCGGAAGTCCAGGAGCAAATGCAACGGTGAGCAAGAAAAAAGGGGTGACACTCTCTGAAACGAGGTGGAAGGTGAGGGCCAACATCCAAGTTTGTCTCTGACTTCTGCACACACACATTTCTTGTCACACGCACGCATGCCCACCCCACCCCACCCCCGACACGGACAAACGAAACACTGCGCATGTGTAGGCTGAAGACACAGCGACTCCATGAGGACATGACCTCATTTACACATTATTTCAAACTGAAGAAGAGCACAAAAGCATCAAAGTAGATAATTTTTACAACAAAGCCGCTTTATTATTTTGAGGAAGGAAATGGTTGGCATAGCAGTAAGAGATCATCCCAGGCTGCAGAAACCTGGGGATGTATTTGCCCTCATCAAAGCAGAGCTTACATCCCGTGTTTGAAACTCATATCTGTTGTGAGCCCAGGGTCTTCTATTTTGAACTAACATTTTCCAATGCTAAGAGCCTGTTGACAACATTAAATCTCAATGTCAAGATCCTGTCTTCCCTTCGCCACTCAAATCATCTCTTAATCACTTCTCAGTTCCACTTTGCATTCTCGGTATTTGTCATACATCAACTAGAATAATCTTTTGGAAACACGAACCATAAGCAAACAGCATTGCTAACTATACTCTCCTACTCTCATTCATTCCTGTCCAAAGGCTCGATCACAGCACTGGAGATCAATACACCGTTTCTCAACACGACCAATACCAGGTATCTCATATCTGTAAAGCACACATAATGTTCTCTTTCCATCAGCACTCAAAAAAAAAAAAAACCCAAAAAACTTCATAGCACCTTTGGCTGAGAAGTTTGTTCCCTCCTCACAATTTACTTGTCAGAAACTTCTTCCCCCACTTGGTAAAGATCTAAAGAAAAAAGAGCCCCCTCCCCTTTGCTGCACCCCAGTCCTTCCAGGCAGCTGGAGACCTCAGACAGGCTGATAGACAAGCCCCAGCCATGTGCTGTTCGCAGTGCTGGAGACTGAGAAGTGCAGAGTCTTTATGGTCAGTGTCAGCTACTGACTGCATCCTCACAGATGGTGCTTTTTCTGTGCCTTCACACGGCAGAGGAGGTGACACAGATCCCTCAAGCGTCTAATGTAAGGTCACCAGTCTCTTCAGAATGGTTTTGCCCCCATGACCTAACCACTCCCTAAATACTCTCTCCACCCGAATGACAATGTTTCAGTACATAAATTTTGGAGGAGCCACAATTTCAAATCCTGCCATCCTCTACTGGATGTTTAGAAATATTTACTTAGAATCATGCAATGCTGTACATTTACATCTTAACTATCTACCTATATCTAATATAGATGTTTTTAATGGGAAAGTGATTTTTCAGTCCTTTTGTTCATCTCAATATACCTAGCACCAGAATAATGTAAAGCCTATGATTGAAATTGAAAAAAAAATATTAAGTTTGTTAGTCCAACAACAAATTCTAAGTCTGGTTAATTTTAGGTTATCATACAGTCCTTTCTGAATGGATCCCTGAGGACATATTCAGGCTGATATATGTTTGAGCACCATAGAACTCTGACTTTTCCTTTGCTTCTGATTGCTCTTATTATTTCTAGGTGGCAAACCCTGGAAATCCTATTGTTGAATGGAAGAGGCAGTCATTTCCCTGACCTTATACGTTTTAACCTCTGTGAGCCTACAATGTATCAACAAGCAAGGCAAAACAAGCATTCAATAGAGATGGTATAATGCAGAAGAGTTAGGTAACAAATAATAAGTCCTGCAGAAATGTGTTAGAATAATTTCCCAGTATATTCCTGTGTTAGTCTATTAGTCTTAGAGCTGATTCTGTATAACCCTATGCCTTCTGTGTTTTCTTTTTGCAGTGGGTACTGTCTTATGACAGTGTAAATTCTGGATAAAGACACAACTCTATTCATTTTAGTACATTAACTTTGACTTGTAAACACACACTTTTATTCCATATTTGAAATTACATGTGTTTTCCCCCTCACCGATCTTAGGAAGAATTTTAAAATTCAATTATTTCTATAATTTTTCTATAGTATACGCACACATTAATAAGTAGTTTTGCCTTTGGATCATCCAAATTTCTCTTTAACATTCACATGGCTGCTGGTTCAAGGAGTAGAGATAAATATATCTATGGTGCAAAATAAATATCTGAAACTTGTATTTAAATAAATAAGGCTTCAGGTATTTTGGATTCTTAAAAGTTATTTTTAGAAAGCAAAAGAGAGAGATGAGGCATAATGAAAATGCATGACTATTACAATGTCAGACAGTAATACCTGAAAGAAAGTGCATAGCAGGAAAGGGAACTAAGAAATAAAGACAGGATATAGTTTTTTGTAAAATGGTCCATGAAAGCATCACAAGGAAGGTGCATTCTTGTTGGGCACAAGGATGAAATGAAGGGTCCAGACAGGGGGTGGGACAACTGGAGGAATTACACCTACCCAGAGGAGACTGCAAGTGCAGCATGGCCCCAAAGGGATGAGCCTGGCACATTTGGGAGCAGAACAAATGTTAGTCGGAAAAAATCACACTAAAGACCTGAGGGGTGAGAAGGGAGAAGTGACATGCAAGGAATGGTGAGTACCAGGTAGCTCACAGCTAGGAGCTTGGCTTTAATTCTAAGGGAGATAAGATACCATCTGAAAGTTCGGAGTAAAGGATGGTGTGACCTACACATTTTATAAGGATAGCTTTCCTTGTTATGTTGAAGCAAGCACAGCAAAAGGAAAAGACGGAAACAAAGATAGTGTGCAGCAGACTTTGGTGAGGTGATGGTGGCACTGAGGACAGTACTGTCGTGGAAGAAGGGACACATTTTGAAAGGATAGTCAGGCAAATACACTGCAAGACCACTTGAGAGAAACAGATCAAAGGTTGCACAAAGGTTAATGGTCACATCCTCTCCATAAATCATGTTCTATTAATTTTCTATTGGGAAATGTTAAAAGGACAGGCCAGATTGGACCATAGTAAGATTATTAGTTCAGTTGGCACCATGTTAAATTTAAAATACATCTTGACATTTAGGTGAAGATATTTGCAAGCTGTTAGACATATGCATCTAAGGCTCAAAGTAAAGGTCTGAGATAGAGAGACAAATGGTGAGGATACAAGTGACATTAAAAAATATGAGTGCACAGAGAAGGGGAGATGCATCAGGAGATACTGAGCTTACCATGCAATCATGAGGGCCAGTGTGTCATTCTCATTGCCCATGAAAAGGCTGAGGATGGCATTGTAATCCTAGTACTGGGGACGCCCAAGCAGCAGGATCTCTGCGGGTTGCTGGCCTCTTATTCAAGTTGAGTCATTGAGCTCCAGGTTCATTGAGAGATTCTGTCTCAACAAAACAAGATGGAGCAGTTGAGGGATAAATCTAGGGAGAGTCTATGTCCTCCACATGCATGCACACACACACATGACTACCCACATGCCCATGTGAGTCCTACATATAATAAATACTACACACACACACACACACACACACACACACACACACACCATAGGAAATTTTACTGGTGAGAATAGATGAAACCATCAAAGCAGTGGAAAGGTTGAGAAGAGAGGAAACCAGGCCTCGCTGGTATAAGAACCATCTTTAGGATACAGGAACATTAATACCAACTTGATGGGTGTCTTTAAACTATATAAATAGAGCAAATACCTTTTCCAACAGAGAATAATCCCTATACCAAAGTAATACAAAAGTAACTCCAAACCATTTTCTCATGACCCTTGGCAACATCTAAGAATGGGACCAGAGCTGGGATCCTGGTTTTAGCAAACAGAGTGAGGGCTTTGGTTTTGGGTGTCAAATTTACATGTGAATTTGGGGCCAGCACTTTATTCCTGTCCTCCTTCTTTTATCTACCTACCACTTCAAATTTCTACCTTAAAGTATCCTAGGCAGCCAATATACACAATGCAGTAAGTTTCCCTCTTAACTCCTCAGAGGTCAGGCTGTGTATCCTTTCTGTGTGCTTCCATACTTCTTGACGGCAAAAGCCATTGTCCCCATCCTGACACCCAATGACCGTGGCATTGCTGTGTGTGCCTCTGGCAATGTGTCATGGTGGCTATCTAATGATAGCATAAAGCTTATGGAATAGTTGAATGTATCTTTGCTATATTACCTACAGCTCCAAAAGTCATCTCTATGGTTTTAGTCTCAACAACAAGGAAAGCTGATGAGTCCTTCCCCTTAGTCCTCTGAGCTGTCACACGGTCTTGAAAAGTGATGGTCCTCTAAAAGTTACTGAGAAAAACTAATAAAGCAAATGGCTTTCAGACTAATTCTACTGGTTGGCAAAACTCAAAGGCATCTTAGCTGGCTTAAGCAGCCACTTGTCCTTACTGAAGTATCTCATATCATCCAAGCTTCAGGGCCTATCTTTTATTTCAAAACATAATGAATCTCTTCATTTGCTTTATACAAAGAGTGAAAAGTAAAAGCTAAACAAATACTAAAGTTGGTTTTAGAAAAATCAGTTGGAAAATAAATAAACACTACAGTAATCAGTATTTATCAAAACAAAGCTTAAAATATGTATTTTAGGTTATTAAATTCCAAACCAATGAGGTTCATGATGTTTTAAATGCTTCATAGTCATGCTGTGAAATGCTTTTGTCTTATAATTTAATTTCTTTCTCACTCAGTTTTCAGACAGCTGAAAATCGTGAGCTTACAGAACAAGATGTACTTTCAATTCTTATTTTACGGCCTCATATGATGGCATGTACTATTATGAAAACAATTTGAAATTGTGCTTTATTATATTATAGTGTGCAATTTATATTCAGGAGATGCTATCAGCACCGAGGAACAGACAAATTTAATAATAAAAAACCCACAATGTTCTTGTTGCCCTAATAGTTATTAAAAGAAAACTCTCCCCAGGAGACAGTTTGTTTCTCCTCAGCTCTCCTGCCTACTCTCATGGAGCCTTTGGAGTACACAGAAAAAGCAGCCACACTGTACAAGATAAAGACAAACCAAATAGTAAGGTGTATGAGGAGTCCTTCGAATTCCAGATCAAGTCCATCTTTTCTTGCTGAAAACAAGGAGACTGGGTGAGGATAACTGATTCAGCCAGTTCAGGTCGATGTTGTATGTAGAATCATGTTCCAGCGACATCCAAACTAGGCATGCTTTGCGTGTTTATTGTCAGCGATGGTGGCAGCCTTCTAATTGGCACAAGCATAGCCCAATCTATATACGTCATTCCTAAATCAGGTCTGAAAGCTGCAACTTTTCCATTTTTTTTAATTAGAAGCCACTGTGTTGAATGAGCAAGTAACTTAGTTACTATCTCTTGTGTCTCTGTGATTTGCATGCCTGTGTCACCGTCAGTACCTTAATGGAACACGAGTTCCAGGAAAGCAAGAGCAATGCCCATCGGGGGCACTGCTGAATTCACTGTGCTCACAATATGTCAAACCCATAGAATTCCTCCAATAAATATTTGTTAAGTAAACAAATAGAAGCTGGGGGAAGGCAAAGTTTCATTAGCACATATTGAATGGTCTCTAGGATGAACAATCCAAAAGTACACACAGACACCTCCTGGAACAACATACATTGGAAGATCATTAGAAAGTAACGAGGGATTTTTGCAGCTCGGTGGGAGGAGGCATTTCAAAATAAAAGTGTTTAGTAATTATGAGAGTTCAGTGAAGCTAAAAATTAATGGATAAATGTAGACAATAAAACATACTCTTAATTCCTTCAAGCTGTTCTAGTTGGTCCTGGACATCAGAGAGCAGGGACCCAGAGAGTTGATTGCAGAGAAGTCTGAAGTCCACAAGGAGGATGAAATCTTTACTTAATGTTGGGAAAACTGGAGAGACTGACTAACAAGGTGTAGCCTGAGACCAATGACAAAAGAAAGAACACAGACTTCTGTTCAGAGTCATCTAATAAATCCTGTGGACAAATACTAAGTAAGAGACTGGATCATGAGAGATGTGCTGTGATTCATAGCCATAGCTTTCGTAAAGAGATGGGAGAATGGAGTTAAAGTAAGAGAGTAGGAATAAAAGAGGGAGGAGGGTGGAGATGAGGAGGGAGGGGTAAAAGGAGGGTAGATAGAAGGAGAAAAGAAGGGGGGAGGGACGGAAGGAAATGGAGGAAAGGAAGTATTTGGTGACATTCTGCCCCACGGGCCCGGTGCTTTCACGTCCGTTTTGGTCTAGTTTTCACAAAACTCTCCTCATTTAACTGAGAACATTAACACAGCCCTGGGCTCAAAGGAGTGAAGCTAACCTCTCAAATATCCTTAGGTAAAGTCGAGACAAGATCCAATTAGAGTGTATCAACTCAAAAGCTCTCCCGGCACGCACACGTCTAATCCATTTGGTATAGTTGCTGCCTGCAATTTTTCTGTTTTGCCTTTAGTTTTATGTAGACATTAGAAATTTCAAAACATGTTCACATAGTAGTATTTTTGTCTTGTAATAATCCAAGAAGGCACTTTCTTCTTCTGTTTTGCCTGTAAAGAAAGTGGGTAAACACATCTATTTGTTGCTAGTTAAGGTCATTTCTCATTGGTATTCCGCATCCATACAGCTGGGGAGCAACACAGGCTTGCTTCACAGGGATACTAATTTTGATGCCTTGACTGCCTGGTTACTTTATCACAAATTCTTTTCTGTCCAACTCTAAAATGTAGCATCTCTTTTTAAGACAAGCAAAATAGCATTTTTCTCAGAAGACAGTTTAATAACGGATTAAGATGAGTACATACGATCTGAAACTGAGATAGTACTCAACAAAGTATACCTAGGCATATTAATTATTATTTGTCTATGTAAAATGACAACAGCAAGGATTCATTGCTGAGAAATGAAATAAAAATATCTTGAGACACTCTCTATGACTCTAAGGAGCTTCTAGTACGGGGCAACCGGAATTCTAGTCATTCTCAAGCCTGAAATGATTGCAAAGTTTGATAGAATTTGATAACAGAATGCCATACTGTGGATAAATAAAATGAAATTTTAGTCATAATGATGTATGTATATGTGTATACATATATATTTAAATTGATAGTAATATTAAACTAGTTAAGACCTTAACATTGGTTGGAAATAATAAAATGGAAATAGTAGAAGCACAAAATACATTGTACATCAAATATTGTAATTCACTTGATTATTAAAAAACACATTCTTCATTAAAAATAAGTCATGCGCATTTTCTGTCCACTGATGTGGGGTGTCATTTAAGACATTCCATCATTCTCTGCTTGATCACTCTTATATGAGTTCATGTGGCGTCCAGGGAAGAGACAATGATAGTCAGGACATTAAAATGTAATCAAGATATGCAAATTCATATCTAAATGTGATTTGCTGGGAAAAAAGAAATTAATCCAGGCATGGTCAAATAAACAATGTGTAATATGGATAATTAATCACCACATTAGCAGCTGAGGTCCCTTGAGGAAATTATGCAAATTGAAAAGGCCCCCATCCACTGACACAATTAGACCACTTAAGGGCAAAACTCTCAATAAAATAACCCTTGGGAATATCACAAAACAAATAGCCCATCAACTATAGGATCCCAACTCCATTGCAGTAGTTAGCATTACTTACTATTATTTCTTCTGGGTTTGGCTTCATTCAGAAGGTGCCATCATATTTTTCTATAGAATACTGAAATATTCTGCATCATGGATGACCAGCAATGAGATGAGCGTCCTCTAAAACCTAATAATGGTCATTATCAATCACATGTCTTATTATTGAAGTGAAAAATGTTGCAAACGAAAAGCTTCATGAGTGAGGCAAGGCCAGTTATGTAGTTCCTGTCAGTAACAGCAAAGGCAAGAAAATATTAATGTACCATGAAAATGTCTGCCTTCTGGAGCCTGATGTTAACCAATCATTAGGCCAGCAGCTAGGGAAGCATTCCTGTCTCCATTGACAAGAAATGCTATTATCTCAGGAATGAGTGTTCTGTCTCTAAGAATGTCATAGTGTTGTGCCATGTCTTCCCCTCACATGGAGACCCCACGAGATTGGGTGTAACAACATCAGCCACTAAGTCCCAGTTAATTCATGCCTTTATCTCTAGAGAGACACCAAGGCTCCTTTGATAGAAACATAGAAATAGATTCCTCACACCCAGAAAAGGCCTTATTATCCTTATCATTATTATCATTATATATTATAATTGCTTCTGAAGAGACTAGTCACAGAGAACAAATTGTGTTAGTGCTGTGGCGGCTGGTGGTTTAATTGTAGCTATAATGCATAGATATCATTTGTATGCCTGACACTGCAGAGGAGTTTCCTACCTATCCCTGTCACCACTGTGTGAACCTGCAGATTCCGGGCTTCCTGAGTCTCCACGTATCCATCGACTGTCGCAAGAAACAATATGTCAAGGGATGCACCCCAGACCCTGCCGTTGGGCCATGACTGAATTGGGAACAAAATGTAAGTGTACCACACTCCACTTATCTTTGTCACATCCAGATAACCAAGCCGTGATAGCGACAACACGTGCTACCTGTCACCAGTGCTTGTTCCCAGGAGATGTCTGAAGGGCAGGGTAGGAGTGCCTAGAAGGCAATGAGTCATATGACTGAGAAGAGCAAATCAGTTCTGGCTCTGGCATCTATTTTTCTCATTCCTTGTTGTTCCAAAATTAAATGTTCGGTAAAACCAAGATATGGCGCAGGTGGAAATGGAATCTGTTTCTCCATGAGAAAAGAATGTGGAAGGGGATAAGCAGACATCATGAACTAGGGCACTGAAAAACTGCTCACCACCCTCATTAACAAGTGTGAAAGTGTGCCGATGCCCATAACCACAGTCTCCCATGACTTTGAGCATATGAAAAGAAATCAACTAACACAGGAATGTATAAGCAGTGCTCTGTAGAACATAGGGACCCTGAAATATACTCCAGGACACAATGACGGGGGCATGGATAAGTACCCTAGGTCCATTCCCCAGCCTTCAACCAAAGCAAATCCACTTATGTCTCAGATTTGGCAAACATATATGAGATATGCAGTAGCTTGAGCAAGTATGTACTCCTGGAAGTTCGTGTTGAAATCTGACAGTCATTGTGATATTGAGAAGTAGGACTTTTAAAAGTTGAGGATTCCTTGACCGAGAATAATGTCTGTCTTTGGACTTGGTAAGGTACTAGAAAATCTCTTGTCATGGAGGTGATCTGCCCTTCCTACTGCTTCTCTGGTACTTGTGCCCACCTGCTCTTTCATTTTTCTTCCTTGTTAGGGAACAAGGGAAGGCCCTTGTCAAATGCATCTACCTTCTTGGACTTTCAGCTTCCAAAAGTATGCACAGAATAAGCGTTTAACAAATATTCAATCTAAGATATTGCTGCAGTCGAAATAACCTAAGATAAGAGCTTTTAAAGAAATAGTTCTGAGATAGCAGTATGTTGCTGATACCTACTCTGTGCAACTTCAAAATTTTCTTTGAAAAATCATGAAGATACTACAAAATAATATGACATATATATTTTGGTCTTTGTCCCTGGTTCCAGGCCAGAGCTCCTACAATTCCCATCACTTTCCAAGTGATCCTTGAAGAGCCATGAGAGCATCCTTCATTATCTTTGCCCTGGGATTACTGTTCCCAAAATAGCTTCAGAGTTAAGGAGGTGAAATGGGTATCTTTAGTTGTGCATAACGAGCTCATTTCAGCTTGAGCTTATGTAATTCAGAAACCTTTTGGAAGTTCCTAAAAATTGGGAGCTGGTTGCCAGGAAGCCAACAATGTAATCTGTTGTTGAAACTTTTAGCCCACTCTGCCCTTCACCTCTGTGAAAGGGAAAGCAGATGGTAATTTTCTTAATCACCCATAGACAATGATGTAATCTTTTTTTTCTACCTAGCAAATGTCTAGAAAATGTCTAAACTCCACAGTTCAGGGAGTATCTGGTATCCAAGTGCTAGAAGAAAGAATTCTATCTGGGTCAGTTTTTATTGTCAACTCCACGCAACCATGAGTCATCTGGGAAGGAGTCTCGGTAGAGGGGGTGGCCTGTGATCCTTTCTTTGAGGAGTTATCTTAATTGTTGATTGATGTGAAAGAACCCAGCCTACTGGTTGCAGTCTCATCCTTAGGTAGGTAGTATAATGGTAAAAGTAAAATGCTGCAGGTCCCAAGTGGCTGCAGCAGGCAGTGGGTCCAGAGACCACACTGCAAGTCCCCGAAGTTGTGGCAGGCAGTGGGCAGTGGATCCCAGGAGCAGCCAGTCCCAGGCAGGGACCGTGGACTTTCCCAAGTGGCTGAGTGGGCCAGAAGGGGCAGCGAGTCCCAGTCAGGGAACCATGTGGTGTGTGAGAGACCTTGATGAGGCAGCCAGTCCCATGAGAAAAGACAAACAGATAGACACACCATGCAGAGTGAGGTTGGATATTTATTTAATGGGTTATGGAGGGGAAAG
>LOJH01005338.1:6926-34330 GCA_001685095.1 Ellobius talpinus | reverse complement strand
ATATATATATATATATATATATATATATATATATATATATATATATATACACTTTAAAGCAACATAATCAGAGGGACAGACTGTAGAATGATAGGGGAGAGGGAAAGAGGAATTACTGTTAGTGTGCCTGGAATTCAGCTTGGGGTCATAAAAAGAGCCCTGGGGAAGAGTGGTGATGAAGACTCTATGACAGTACAAACGCAGATGACACAGACACTTCAATCAGCTAAGTGGCACATGGCAGATTTTATGGTCCATGTACAGAGCACAATGAAAACAGTGGAGAGAAAGGCAGGCAGTGAAGGAATAAAGGTGCGTGCCTCACGGTGGTAAAACTGGGAGGGCGGTTAAACGTGCTGTTGTCTATTGTCCAGGAGACACAGACACGCTAAGCCCTGAGGCTCTTTTAAAAGGATCACAAGGGATTGCTCAAGCCACTTTGTACCCGGTAAGTAAATGTCAAATGATCCCGAGCAGATGGTTGGATATTTTCTTGAGCATCTGGAATTGGAGCCTCCATCACTCCTTTTATTGTCCTCACTAGTGTTTCTACGCCGATAGCCAAGGTCTGCAGCTGCTGCACAGCCTTGAGGATGGCTCTGGTGTCGCCAGTGCCTCTGAGGCTGCTACTGTGGCTAGTAGCCAGGATTTATTGAGCATTTCCTGTGATCTCAGATAGTCTAATGCCAAGAGGTAGTGAAAACTATTATTCATATTTCAGAGCTGATAAAAATGAAGAAGTGATTTCTCTCCATATAGGACTATCATATATTTACAGATAATAGTGTAGTGAGAGGCAGTGAGAAGGAGCAGATAAGATAATGGGGATGAAACGAGTAAGGTACAATTATATATGTGCGTGTGCATGTGTATATAAAATGTCACAATGAAACCCATCATTTTGTATGCTAACTAAAATTGTTTTACAAAAGACCACACTTTAATCGTTTATTAAATCTTTTATTAATATTAATTTGTTAAATTAATAAAAATAATTTTTATTCTGCTTTTCCATTTAACATTATACATAGACACACCTCCACAATATTTTGCAAGTAAAACACATTAAATTTAACAACCATGAACATTCCTTTCATGAATCCACAATTTACTTCCTCCCCCTGAGACTTATGCACCATTTATGCTTTTTTTTTTTTTAAAAATTCTTACAATGTCTTGACAAAAATCACTGAGTTGATTTTGGTATGAATCTCAAGAATCTTTATACTCTTCAGAGATTCTTGAATCCAAAGGTATGATAACTTTAGATTGATTGGAGTGTATTACCAAACTGTTCTATACTGGCTCAGTTAATAGTGGTTCAGTTAGCACTGGTTCAGCCAACACCTGTTCAAACATTTCTTCCTTGTAAAATCCATCAAGTGTCATTGACATTAATTACAACCTTTTTCTTTATCTTCCAAGTAAAAAACCTCAACTCACAAGTGCTTATTCTTTCACTGAAAAGGGCTGTTGGGTCAAAGTCAACAGCACTTATGTGTGACAGCTTCCTTACTCCCTGCCTTCCTCACCCCTTAGCGTTGCTGTGTCGGGAATTTTCAGTTCCGAGAAAAGCTCAGGTGACCTGCTCAGACCCCTTTGGTGCCCTGAAGTACCAGTCAGTGTGCAGCTTTTCCTGTGATGAAGGCTCACTCTTGGTGGGAGCAAGTGCAATCAGATGCTTGGCTACTGGACAGTGGAGTGGGGTTCCTCCAGAATGCCAAGGTAAACATGCATTCTCCCCATTTTCTTGGAAGTAAATTGGAAGCAATATTCTTAAAGGCTATGTCCGTGGCAGTGACTGTGTAGGGTCTACCTTGAAACTAGATGAAAAATGAGTGAGTACTGCCGCTAACCTTCATCCTCTGTCCCAAGAACCCCAAGTGCAAATGTCATCGGAGGCTAAGTGGATACTGCGAGTGTCAGGATATTTGTCAATGGATAGCAGCAATGCATCCATTTGCTTTGTCCTTATCAGAATCTACATCAGGACTAGCAGGCTCCTATCACGAGTGGTACTCACTAAGTGTAGTCCCCAGAAAGAGGATGAAAAGAAAACTTAGGTTGAGTGTTTATTCCAAGGCTGATCCAGCACTTTCTTCTTCTTCGGTACCATGGCATGTCCCGCTGGAATGAGGAAGGTAGAATTACAGAACCTAGTTGCAAGCATTCACTGAGATCTGTATAAGAGTGGAGGAAATGCTTAGGATAGAGCGGGGAGCACAGGGGAAAGGAAGAATACAAATGTGTAATTTTCAACTTTTCCCATTTCTTTTTCTTTCAGTTTATCTATTGGTTTTAGACAGATTTATGACAAACACTTTTAAAACAAGATTTTTATTTATAAAATCTACAAATAAAAATACAATAAGAAAACAGAAAATAAAAAATATCCTCTTAAGTGTCCCCTAAAATAAATCCCTAAAATAAATATTGCTAATATTCTAGCACAGAGTGCTTCCTGTATTTTCTCATCCATTTTTCCTTTGTAATAGTGTTTTTATTGTATATATTAAATTTTAATAATATTCTTTATGTATACAATATGAAATATTTCTGTATTAATTGTCATGCCTTTAACTTTGTATATGCCTTCAATTACTAAGTAAAAGCAAACAGGTCATGAAGAGGAAACCACTTGTTATTTAGGTCACAGAAATGTATACACACACACACCATTGTAAATCCAACAATGCATGTATGAATAACTAAATGAATTAATTAACAGCAGAATAGGATTCCTTCATGCCAGGCATCAGAACCTACAGCAAGCAGGAGGTGGGGTTGGGAGTGAGGAACTGAGTCTGGAGAGAGCAGAACGAGGCCGTGAGCTTGCCCCCTCAGCTCTCATCCTCACTACACTGAAGTCCATATGACTTTGAAGAAGAGCTCAGAATTCCTGAGCAGGGTTATCAGAGGGACCAGTCCGTTCCAGGAAACCCAGGCCTTGCATTGCCCCACAGTCTTGCCTATGGGTGTTCGCGGCCAGGAGGTTGCTCCTCACCCCAGCTTCCGGCGGCGACCTTCCAGTCCCCTTCGCTTTCAGCCGTTTGTTTACTCTGGAGGAACTTTCTCCTCTTCTGGCTGGGTGCACAGTGTGAAATACCCACATGTGGTCGAGGCAGGAATCCACAAGCTGTTGCGGCACTTCCTAGGGAGAGCGAGCATGCTATCGGATAGTTTCCCTTGTCACTGTCCCCATAGCCCTCCACATTCACCCTTGCAAAGTCACAGGAGAGCTGGAAATGACTCCACCAAACCAAGGACCCACGCCCCTTTCCCCTTTGCCTTTCCAGATCATAGTCCCCCCCATCCTGGACCACCCCGCCCCCACCCACATACTGAACTCAGGAAGATTTTGCAAGTGGCAGACAGTACCTCGGTCTCTGTAGAAATTGATTAGATTGAGAGGAGTATTGCTGAGGGGAGTAAGAAACAAAGGTACAGGCGGCACCTTAAAACTTCACATGCTGCTGAGTTAACTGAGCAAGAGAGAGCTGGCCTGGGACAGTGTACCACTTCCTCTGATTTAAAATCATACAGTGAGCAGCCAAGCCCAGCAGTAAAGAAGTCCCTGAGCCCATGCTGACTCTCAGTCTTCTCTTCTGAGGGTCAGTCCTTGGGCTTCCTTGCTCTGTGGATTGGGAGAGGACCATCTTGACAACTACTGGCAATGGGTGCTGAGAATGTATTCTCTCTTGGACTGGCTAAAACATTTTTAAAATATGAGATTCAGAGAAGTTAAGCAACTTTCCCAAAGTCACACACTATGATTACTAGCCCAAGCTAGTCTCCCAGCACCTCACACTTGAGTTTAAATATGGGGTCAAAGAACTGTGAGACCTGACGTAACTTTTACTAGAAAATAAACTGGGGCCAGGGATCATTTATGCCTGGTTGGTCCTGTAGGCTGAGATGACTTCTGGGAAGATGTGGAAGCTGGCACTTGCAGACAGCTGATAAAATGCATTGCCTCCTTTATCCCCTTTCACATTTCCTCTTCCACTGTGACTCAGGAGACTGGCTGTACAGTTAAGAGTAGCTATGAGGCCAGAGTTAGCTTTTCATAGACTGAAAATGAAGCAGCTAAGGTTGAAAGGGTCACCATGCATAGCACAAGCTGGGTTATAGGCCCAGATTCTCTCTACCTGCCGCTGGGCAGGGGAAGAAAGAAATCTGCTCCATTTTCCACCTCTAAGTTCTTGGCATTGTTTGTCGGAAACACATTAGGTTTTTTTCTCAAGAAGATACCAAGGCAGCAACTTTCTGGGTTCTGGGGCTTCCAAAATGAACCTCAAGGCACTGAGTCCCTTGTAGAATTTCCTCAGAAACCCCGTGTGGGTGAGATCTCAGAATGACAGTCAACTGTAAGAAACTGCGGCTGTCACCAGTTCCATGGCCTCTTACAGAGAAAGAGCAAAAAAAATGCAAATAAAAACTATCACATTTAGTCAAATGCTAAACTAGCAAGCAGAGACAGACAGATAAACAGCATGCACGCGCGCGCTCACACACACACACACACACACACACACACACACACGGGAGGGGGAGGAAGAGAGTGAGAAGGAGAGAAGATGGATTTCCAAATGCCGAGTGCTAACATGATCTCCCCTCCCCCACTTTGTCCTTGCCACTGTAGACATCACCTGTCCACCTTTGCTCAGCCCTCACAATGGAACCATGACCTGTATCCAGCCTCTTGGGGGTTCCACTTACAAATCCACGTGCCAGTTCATCTGTGATGAAGGATTTTATCTTTCTGGACCAGGAAAATTGGATTGTTCTCCATCTGGACACTGGACAGGCACGCCGCCCACGTGTGAAGGTAGGCACATGGGTCTGTCCTATCTCGTCACAGATGTCATTATAGAAGGAAGAATCATTAGAGATTTGGATGACGGTGTCCCAATCTAGGCATGAGACTCTAGATCAAAATTTTCCTTCTCCCTGAATAACCATCAAATTTAACAAATTGAGTATAAATCATTTCAGTCTTAACAATGTTTTCACATCATCATAGAACATGATATCACCATTCTAGAATAATAAGGGAAGTCTTTATCATTTCTGTGCTACGTATGAGAAAGAGACAAGCTCAGAGGTGAGGTAGTCCAAGGTCATTGCCATTCACAGTGATACTCATCTATGCAATGGAGCATTTATTTTCTGAGAGGCTCTTTTTCCACCACACTCTCCAGTCATTTATTCCTATATCCACCCTCACCAACCCCACTAAGTCTCGGACTAGTAGATTATTTGGGGATGGATGTCATTTAATCTACTCTGGCTTTCATGTTCCCTCCTATTTTACTCCTGTTTCTTTATGGGTTTTAACTCATTGAGTTTAAAATGCAGGAGCTGTGCATCCTCCATTGTGTGTATGTATGTGTGTGTGATGCGTGCATATTGTAAAATATATGTGCATGCTTCTATAGTATGTGTAGTGTGGGGGGTAGTATGCATGTGGATGCAGAAAACATCGATGTTGGGAGTCTTCCATTATTGGTTTTGATCTTATCTTTTAGACACATGGTTGCCCACAGAACCTAGCCCTCACTCATCAATTGGCTATACTGACTAGCAAGCAAGCTCCAGGGACGCATCTGTCTAGATGTCTGCAACCATGCCACACTTTTACACAGAGCCCAGAGATCTGACTTGGGACCTTACCTTATACTTTCCTGGCAGATACTTTGCCCACTGAGTTATCTCCTCAGCCCCTCCTTCACCTCTGTGTCACCTGCGATAGTAAATGGAATCAAAATGAGTGTGTAACAAGCATCTGTTGAACGGAAGCTAATCAGTTCCTGGCAACACTCACGCTA
The DNA here is from genome assembly GCA_001685095.1 of Ellobius talpinus. NCBI lineage: Eukaryota > Metazoa > Chordata > Mammalia > Rodentia > Cricetidae > Ellobius > Ellobius talpinus. The sequence goes on along the minus strand of LOJH01005338.1, from coordinate 28,502 downwards.
GTGCAGCCCTGCTGACAGTGTCAGAGTAGATCTCACCTGTGTTTGACTTCCTGGAAGCACCCAGTGGGCAAAACGTATCGCATATAACTACAGGCATGTAGTATGTTCTAAAAGAGAAGTGTGCCACATTAGTTCATTTATAGTTCCTGTTTGGGTTCGGAAGGGTTATTTCTCCAATTTATTATTCAGTGCAGTCAGGGTAAATAATAATGAGACCCACACTTCACAAACATTTTCTTATTTAGTCTACACAAACCACCTCTGAAGAAGTTATTGTCATTGCCCACTTAAAGATGAAGAGAACAGGGCATCAAGAGGATAACTGTCAATAAGCACATGGAGAGAAGGGCAGAATGGCAGGCTACCGGGTGTTTATACCACGATACCACACTGCCACCTAGCGGCGGGGCTTCTAAACCCGGGTCCAGGCACAGGCTGCAGGTGTGACTTCTGCAGGTGATCAGCCGAGAGACTATGCCTTTAAGAGTCTGTTACAGCTGTGCGGAAACAGTTCAAATACTGTTTACCTATCCGGACACTGATATCCCAAGAACTTACTATTGTACTAAAGGGCATAAATGCCAACACTTGCTGTGAAAAGTTGCACTTCTAACCTCAAAGAACCCAGGCCGTGTGAGAGTTTATGTACTGTATACACTGCTCAGTCTTTTATCTCTCACTCTCTGTCACCTTAGTTGCAGGTTCCTAAGCTATACTGTTCAGATTGTATTTTAAGGACAAAGAACCAAATTCCATTTATAAATTCCATTGAACTTTTAAGCCATGTATGTAGCCAGCTCAGTTGCTAAGCCTGTGATCTCCCACACCACTTCCTTTCACTCCATCCTGGGCCTCTTTAAGCATTTGCCTCCTACCCGAGCCTGGACTCCACCCAGGGACAGCACCCCTAACAAAATGTGGTCCTCAGTAATGTCAGTCTTATGAATCCTAATTTTAAGCTATTTTAATGTCTGTTCTTGCTTCATTATCCACAATGCACTGGCTTTTAGGGAAGCCATTCCTTTTCACTTTCCTACCTTAATTTGGAATTTTAACCCTTGGGAACCCAGATTCTCATGCAATACTTTTCCAGGGACCACAGGGGCTTGCGATCATCAGCGGGTGGGACCCCAGTTTCTCTCTTCATTGTGCACTGATGTTTCCATTGGAGAGGGGGCTACACAAGTATTTCCATTATGAAGAATACCAGTTCCCTGGGCCCCTTGGAACTTTCAGGCCATGGAATCTTCCCCATGAGCATACCAATGACAGAGGCACTTCTAATTCCCATAATGCCATCTTCGAGTTGGATTGCTTAAGTCCAGCTGCTGTGTCCCTCCTGTCCCCACCTATAGGCCACCTCCCTGACACAGACCATTGCTCTCCTCATGGTTAACATGGTTTCCCATTCACTGTTCCTCTAGAGACCATGTTGGCCACTGAATTCAGCACCTGATACCTTGCTTAATCTTCTTAGGAAACAGAGACCTGGTTTTACGTTCACCTCCAGCCCCAGCACTCTGTGTTATCTGCCTATCCAAGCCCAGGTTCTGAAATACAGTGGGCATGTCCCCTCCGAACCCTGGGATGGTTCGCTTCTCTTTTTCCTCCATGTCTTTGACTGTTTCCATGTGCTTCTGCAAGGATCCGTAAAACACCCACAATAGCCTCTTACTGCAAACACCTGTGCCGACATGCTGACACTGTTTCAAGAGGCAGCACATAAAACTTAAACAATGGCTATTTGTCAACTATTGAATGAATAAACTCTGTGAAACACAGAAGATCTTAATAAGTGTGACTTTCTCATTTGATCCTTCAGCCATCAAGTGCCCAGGAATCTTCGCCCCTGATCAAGGTAGTCTGGATTGTTCTCATGATCATGGAGAATTCAGTGTTGGCTCCACCTGCCGCTTCTCCTGTAACAAGGGCTTTGAGCTAGTGGGATCAACCAGTGTGGAATGCAGAGTTTCTGGAAAATGGTCATCACCTCCACCAACCTGCACAGGTAATGACCTACTCACCAGGGAAGCAGTACTTGGCGTTATCTTTCCACACTGATGACACATAGCTCATTTATGTGGCAAGTACATATTATACTGTTAGTGTAGTCAACACACTTGTGGGTTTTTAAGCTTTCTAGGAAGTTACAGGATTTTTCTGTTCTCAAATAAAAGATACACTGACTCTTATGAAGACAATTGTTTTCACATCTTTTAAGCCTATTTATCTCAAAGATCTTTATTGAGCAAAGTGATTGGTATGTTGTACTTGCTGAGAATGCTGGGTGGTAGTTATGGGCCTGGGTGTTTGGAACAAGAAATCAAGAAGCAGAGAGATCAAGCATCATAATTCTATCAATGGCAAGTTTATGACCAAGTCAGCGGCGTTGTTTCCAGTTCATCATTCGTGTTGACCTTGGGCCAGGGAATAGTATATCTTCCAACAATCCATAGGCAATTGTTTGCCTCTAATGTAGCCTTCTATTGAGGTGCTAGATCTCTGTAGCAGCCCACCAAATACCTCCCTTTTAGGACTATTAGTAACATCAACTCCGCTTCTTCTTATGATCAGGACAATGGCTTTTCATGGGCACTTTTAAAATATTGTTTTGCTAAATCATTTGTTTACTTGTGTGTGGTATGCATGCACATTTATGTGCTGGCGTGAGAGCCCATGCGCATGCATGCAGAAGTTGGAAGAGGCCAGCAGTTGTCTTCCTCTGTTAGTTCCTCCCCTCCTTATTTTCTGAGACACGATCTCTCACTAAACCTAAAGCTCACCTTTTGGCCTAGGCTGTCTGGCTGTTAAGTTCCCAGGACCTACTTGTCTCTGTCTGCCAATGCTGGCTTTTATGTGGATGCTGTGGATTGAACTGAGGTCCTTTTGCTTTCAATACAAGTGTTCTCATCCACCAAGCCATCTCTCCAGTCCTTAAATAATTTTCCCCATCTCATCTTCCATACCTGAGATTAATAGATCTTTACAACTTCCATATATAAATTGCTAGAGATCTCTTATTACAGGAAAAGTTGAAGGCAGCTATTGCATGACAGTCTTAATTCAGATACGATTTCTTAACCCATGAACATACTGAACACTTTGAAATGCCTTTCTTGTGACAGGTGTAACATCACTTCCTAACCCAGAGGTGCGCTGTCCTCCTCTCACCACTCCTGGACAGGGGACAATGTCCTGCAGCCATCATCTGGGAACCTTTGCTCCAAACACCACTTGTTACTTTGGGTGCAAAACTGGATTTACACTCAGAGGCGCCAACTCGCTCCGATGCAGAACTTCAGGACAATGGACAGCAGTGACTCCAGCGTGCAGAGGTAACTAACTAGGCAGGAGTAGAGAGTTCTGAAGCCATCTTCCTGCCTGTATGTAGATGAGTCAGACGGTGTGTGCATTTGCCTGTTTAAATTCCACCCAGTGCTTACAACCACTCCAGGCACTCACTCCTCCATGAAACCCACAGCAGTTCCAGGCAGAAGAATCTGCGGCAGCCACTTCAGCATTGCCCTCCCCAAAACCACTTTATACACAGATGACACATGCACAGGTCTACATGTATCAGAGCTAAAAGCACACAATTGTAAAACCAGCTCAACGAATTGTGAAGTACAAACTGCACCATGATTAGTTATGTGGCAGTGTAAACCTGCAGTATTTTCACAATGGTTAGAATTTAAGATGCTAGCCCTGAGTGACGTTTCTTAAGGAGCTACCACACTATCCACCAAGCATGGGGTCCCCCGTCTCCTTCATCTTGATATCTCCCACAAAGCACAGCATTGAGCTTTACAGATTTCAGGACTGCTCTCTAACACTTACTTGAATTAAATCTGATTTCCTGTGGTTTGTTTCCTGTTCACAATTTACAGAAAATAATCTGAAGTTACCTAAAACATAGTTTAAAGAGGGTTGTGGTCCCCTCCTCCAAATTTCTAGTGTTTGTGAGGGACACAAAATAAACATTTTGGCAATGATACACTGACATGGCTGGTTCACCACACCGTATCAATAATAACACATAGATACAAAGTCAGTAGTGGTTCTGAGGGGCAAATTTTGTAAAGAGACTTTTGGAGATTAGAGCATTGCATTAGCAATTCATTGTAGGGTCTATAGGTCAGCCTTTTTCTCTGCCTAGCACTATTTCATGGCTACTTTGGTGGGATGGTATTTATTGAAGGGTCTATAGGTTTTAGGATTTTTTAAAAATGTTTGCAGGCTGGCAGTAGGCAGCCAGTGGGCTCTGGGAGCAGCCAGTCCCAGACAGAGACGGCTGCGGGACCCCCGAGCGGTTGCAAGATCCCGGGCGGGCTGGTGCATGGCGGATGGGCTGGTCCTGCCATGCGGCGGCGAGTGTCTGGGCAGGCGACAGTAAGAAGGGACATGGGCAGACACATCGTAAAGAATAGAATTGGATATTTATTACTTAAATATCCAAAAGAAAGGAGAGAGAGAGAGAGAGAAGAGAAGAGAAGAGAAGAGAAGAGAAGAGAAGAGAAGAGAAGAGAAGAGAAGAGAAGAGAAGAGAAGAGAAAGGAGAGAGACAGAAAAGGGCCTGAGAGAGACACGCGCCCGTTCCAAGAGTGAGAAATCTAAGATGGTGGGAGGAGGGCAGGGGTCGCCGGGAGTGGGCGTGGCTTGTCTCTTAAAGAGACAAAACCATAACAATAGGTCAGCCTTGTTCTCTGCTGAGCACTATTTCATGGCTACTTTGGTGGGATGGTATTTATTGTAGGGTCTATGGGTCAGCCTTGTTCTCTGCCGAGAACTATTTCATGGCTACTTTGGTGGGATGGTATTTGAAGAGCTGCTGTGGCTCTTGCATGTGACTGATCTCCTTTCTGACTTTCCACATCAGCCACATCTATTGCCAGTTCCAGTCAAGTTAAAAGCAAACCACAATCCCACTTGCCTTCCTTCTGGGTATTTGCTTCCCATTCATGCTGTTGCTGTTGTCTTTTTTCTTGCAGCTGTAAAGTGCTCAGAACTGCACATGGACACACCGGTAGTGACGAACTGTTCCAACCCCTGGGGAACCTTTAGCTATGGATCAACCTGCACCTTCCACTGTCCAGAGGGGCAGTTACTGAATGGCTCTGCAAAGGCGACATGCCGAGAGAATGGCCGCTGGTCAGCTGCCATGCCGACATGCCAAGGTACATATTTCATACGGTTTAGAACATGACCTTGACCTAGAAGACAGAATCCCTGCTTCTTTTCTACACATTTCTCATGGTGGCTTTTCTTCCCTTCTCTGTCCTCCCCACTTGCTTGATGAATGTTTCACGATGAGCTACAAAGAATCCGTTGCTTTATACAGAACCCTAGAGATGAGGCTGGTGACTGTGTGGTCCAGGCCATTCCTTGCCAGTGTTTAGATGTGTGAAACAAATTTCCTCACTTCTTATAGCCTCTGCTTAACGCACCTTGACACTTCAAATACATTAACCAAGGGTTCTCACCTTGAGTCCTTATTTGTTGTGCCAGACCTTTGTTTACCATCTGCCTCTAAAATTGCCTCGTCATTTAATTATGCCCCCTCTGTTTGCGAGCTTTATCTCAGCCTCCACATCACCCTCACTTTCCCTTAGCAGTTATGGCTAGTTTCTGTCACATATCCAAGTCATTGATGGATAAAGAAAAATTGCCCCATCATTGACTGATGCATATGTCCTGATGAATTTGTATCTACTAATGAGTTCCTTTCAGGGAATCTTTGTCTTGTCCACTTTAGAAATCATGATTTTTTTTTTAAATCAAAAACTTTAAGCCTTGGAGTGCAATAAGGCCCTGCGTCCTGTTCCGTTGCAGTGGATTTCTGGCTTCCAGATCTTTCCTCTCAGGTTTTCGGCCTTGGCAGGCCCTTTGAGGATCTTGCTTACAGCCCTGTCTTAGTTCTTGGGATGCCTCGGGGAGGATGACTGGCCTGTGCCCCCTTCTCTCACACCTTTCACGTGTGTTTATTTTAGCAGGACCACTGACCATCCAGGAGACACTGACTTACGTGGGTGGGGCAGTGGCGTCTACAACGGGTCTGGCAGTGGGCGGGACACTCCTGGCTCTGCTCAGAAAGCGTCTCAGGAAAAAAGGTAAATACGAAAGAACTTTACTCTTTTCTGTTCATGATTTTGGAGTGAAGGGATAAAGTCAGTAGTTGCCATTTAGAAACAGCTTGATAAAAAAAGAAGACTAATATTTGTGGTCTCAAGTCCTGACTGCCTGTCAGAATCACCTGCAGGAATTTATGACAATACAGAAATTCGGAATTTTTCTTTTTTTCTTTGTGTACGTGGTGTGTGTGTGTGTATGTGTGTGTGTGTGTACACACACATGTGCATGCCTTCTGCATACTAAGCCAGTGCTCTACCACTGGGCTGTGTCACCAGCCATTATGTGAATTTTTCCAAAGACTCCCCTTAAAATTTTGCTGAAGCATCTGAGAGCCTCTGGCATCAGCAACATTCGTTGCAAACATGCCACGCTTCTTTCCCTCACTTGCCCTAGAGTAGCCACCATTTGCAAATCAGCTTTTGCAGACAGTGAGGCCAATAGTGATGGTCCCTGAGGTCGAGGAAGAAAAAGTCCTGTAAGAGGGACAGATAAGTTAAACAGTACACATACTGGCTGTGGTATGCCTGCAAGAACAAAAATACAGTGTAGATGTTACCGGAACATAGAACAATGGTTCTTGGATCAGATTGGCACTTCGCAAAGGTGTCCTCAGCCTCAGCTTGGGTTATGGAATGTGGCCAAGGTGAACAGGTGAACTCGGGTTCTAGCAAACCACACATGAAAACCATGAGCTTGTTAGATAGTTGGGCTAAGTGGTGTGTTTAGCAGCGAAGAACAGCTGAACCCAGCAGACTCACAGATCAGTGGGGAGGAGAAAGCTGGAGATTAGGAAGCCACTGCTTCAATAGTGTTCTGAATACCCAACAATTCTCTCCTGCAAATTTGTGGGTTTGGAGACGATTTAAGCAGAAGAGTAACCAAATAACAAAGACTCTATCAGGGACCCCTCACCAGCCTGTTATCAGAAAGTGAACTGTCCAAAGACGAAAGAAACGCCCAGTTCTTAGACTTGCAAACATTAATTCTCCATCTGCTGTGTCTTGTCGCCTGCCCAAGGGTTGATTGGCTTCACACACGTTTCTCTAGAAGCTAACGAGGCTCTGACTGTCCTTCCTCATAAACAGTGTGAGGCACTGAGGACCGACTGATGCTTAAATCCAGACAACTAGAAGGAGCTGTGTTAAACTATTCCAGACCTCACATTCCATTGGCCTTAATTGCTCATGGGACGGAATGTCCTATGCTCTCCCTTTATTATTCCACACACAACGCCACCATTGCATGGCATCTGTTTCTCTAACACTCGTGCACGTGATCTCCTGTGTGTGGAAGACTGATTGCGGCAAAGGGTAGTTTCTTGATGATGTGAGAGATGTGCCAATAGTTATGGCGAATTCCTCCATGAAACCATGTACTTACTTAACCAAATCAAGACGGTAGAAAGAAGAGTTCTGGAGACCCAGCTTTAAGCTCTATAAGCATGTCAGAATTACATCATTTTCTCCTGCCCCACCCATGGTCTACTGACCCTATAAACCATTGCCAAATTGTTTCTTCAGTTTTCAGATAAATTCAAGTGTATAAAAGTGCCAGTAGCCTCTCATTTTTCTAAATCTCTGATAATCACTAAATTTATGAGTTGGGGAAAGATGGCATTTCCTGGGCTCATCTCAGTTTGGCTTCCAATGTCAAAATAGTCTATTGTCAGGTAACAAACAGTGCTGCAGCCTCGTCTCAAGACTTAACAACCAGTCTGCTGTTTAGATTAAGACAGGAGGCTCCTGATCACATATGTCACCAGGAGGGAAAATGAACGCATCCACTGTAGTGTCCTTGTGAGTTGATTTATGAGATTACCATGCTATCTGAGGACCAAGGGACTAAAACCCTGGCTAAAGGAATATGGAACCCTCAAGTATCGGTCTGGGGACCTCAGAGATATGAGGACGGGGTAGCTTTTTACCCCTACAAAGCTAAAAGACAAAAGGGTAAGAGGATTTTGAAGTAAAATATGATAAAATGCTTAATTTAGTCTAAAACAAGTACCACTTACATTTCGGGCCAGACAGTCCCTAATATTCCTCATATAACACGTGTCTCTGAAACTCAGCCTCTGGATTTTCTTCAGTAATTTCTAACACTAGAAACAGTCTTTTACCTCACTGCTTTCTTTGATTCATGTTTTCTCCCTTATTTCAGATGATGGAAAATGCCCCCTGAATCCTCACAGGTAAGATGGAAATGTTCTATGCAAAAACAAATTTTGCTAGCATGTCTTTCTAATGCACTATGTCAGGGGAAATGTGTGCAAGACTTCCTCCTCTCTGGAATATTCTTCTGCCATATCTTTCCTGGCCTGAGAAAAAGCATGTGGGCAATATATGCCAGTTAACCATAGCGTTTTAAGTATCAATACTTAGGGATTTTCGGGTTCTGGAGTCCTGCCTCTGCTTTGTGGAGAGCCTTTCTCTCTGAGGACTTGCTGTGTGTACATATTTCTTTACCCCACTGGCTAACGACAGTAGATATCCTCATTATAGTATAAAAAAATAAAGTGGGAAGTGACTTATGATAGAAACTGAATGCTAAAGCACGGGCGTTACACTAGCAAACGGTGGCAGAACACTGAAAGTTTGTAAATTCCAGTAGGCTCTCCATGAGCAATGGTTCTGGAAAAGACAGTGGGCTGTCTCTTGGGAAAATACTGTGTTAGTGCAATTCATAGATCTTAAAAGATAAAAAACACAATATTTTCATGTGAAGCAATTAAGTTCCAGGCCATCTTTAATCCTGAATAGTGCTATTCCAAAGCCACGTGGGATCTGGGGCAATTCTTTTGTATCCTGTGCTTTTGGACATGTAGCGTCCCTGCCCTCTGCCCACCTCATGTCCGACCTCTTCATCACCGCGAAAATCTAAAAACCATCCCTAGGGGGCAGTACTATCATTCTGCGGAAACCCTTGCTCAAGTACCCGCTATCAAGATTGAGAACTTTGTAACTATTTCTTCTTCTCAAGAAGAGTCTGCAACCCCTTAGAGGGTAAATTCTTTTCTGCACAGAAACCAATAGCAACAAAAGTGTAGGTGGGGCTGGAGATGTGGCTTGGTGGTAGAGCATTTGTTTAGTGTGCCTGAGGCCCTGGGCTCCATTCCCAGTACCATGAAAAAGTGTGAGTGGAAAGTGCAAGTCAAATGACCCAGAGCTCTGATCATGAAGCTGCTTCTCTGTTTACTTTTCTGATTAAAATAAACAGAATTCCAGGGTAGGTGGCACTCCGTTGTTTCTAGAGGTACTATGAGCTGGCTGTTTGGAGGAGTAATTTCATGGTAGATCCTCATTGTGTTTCTGTTCTTTAGCCACCTAGGAACATATGGAGTCTTCACTAATGCTGCATTTGACCCAACCCCTTGAGGTGAGCTCCCTATGAGGACATTTTTGAAGAAAATAAAACAGTAAGGGAAAGGACAAGAAGATAAAGCTTGAATTCTCTTTATATCATCGTGTATTAACTTTCAAGCATGTATTAAAATGTCATGCCATGACAGACACCATATTGCAACAAGTACATGTGACAGTGGGGGGACCATAGAGCTAACCCAAGGATTTCCATCCCTTCTGAGATGAAAGGTTGTAGCAGCGCATACATTGTTCCAGGATGCGCGAGATTGGCAGCCAAGTGGTATCTACACTGTGGGCTTACCATAAAATCCCCTGTGCTAACTGATGGGAAAACTGAAGTCATCTGAAAGCAATTTTTCAGATAGTGCAATGAAAAGTCCCTTTTCCCAAGAGAATCATCCTACTGGTAGACAGGGTAGGACCTAGAAAGAGGAGCTGTCTTGAACATCGGGGTTAGGCATGAGGAAATATTTTTTTCTTTTCTATTAAGGATAGTTTAATTTGTTTTCTTTTATTTTCAGAGATCTGGTCTCCTGTCTTCTCCTTCTGTCTCTCAGGATTCTGCCTGCAGATGCCAAGCTCCCTGACTTTAACTCCACTGCATTGGCTGTGGTTTTCTGTAAATAACCAGCCGGGAACCAAGCAAAAGAAGGATACACATTCCCACCCCTCCACCCACCCCTTCCTGCTCCGCCTCTCACCTTCCTCTAGTGCGGTCACAGAAACAGGAGCAAATGCTTCTGCTGTGGTCTGTGACTTTGACCTTGCTTTTACTGAAGATGGGAGCTAGTCCAAGGCACTGGGGCATCTGACTCACCAGGAGACCAGACTGGAGAACTGAGGATCTGCTTTCTCTTGGGACTCCAAGATGCTGGAGTGCAGGAAATTCTCTAGCTGAAGGGAGAGCCTGCTCTAAGGTCTCCTGGGTCTTCTGTGCTTCCTACCTATGAGGTTGTTTATACCTCTGCTGCTGACACTTTCCAGAAACTTCCACATGGTACGAGAGGCCACAGAAGACCAAGAACAAAGCCAGGATTCCACATTCTAATGCAGACCTTCACTCCACCAAAGCATCCAGAGGCCATTGTTCGAATATGTAATCAGACTCCCCCATATGCCAGGCTCCTCTTGTTTTGTTCAATAAGGGTCTATGTATCTCACATTGTCTACCACCAATACGGTGACAGTTACAGTCATCCAAATGACAGCTAAACCCTCCAGTGAGCCAGCAAATATATGTCATCTGTCCCCTTTCCACAGAGAAAAAGTCAGAGGAACAGAAAGGGTCTTCATTGTATTACTGTTCTGCAGGAAAGAACAGATGTTTTATATGTAATTTAATTCACATATTTAATAAATAAGTCACTGAAAATTATATATGGGTTGTCTCTAATTGATGTGAACATTAGGGAGTCGAACAGAGCAGTTGCTTTGCTGTGGTGTAATGAAATCCAATGACCACCATGTAGACTGGATTCATATAAGCAGATAGGCAAGCAAAAACAGTAGAGCTGCCCTATGAAAAGTTACAGTGATTTTGGAAAAAAAAAACGAAGGTAATTTAGGGACTTGCTGCTTTAAATTTTTTTTCTCAGATGCATTGTCAATAGCATCGTGTGTGTGTGTGTGAGAGAGAGTGTGTGTGTGTGAGTGTGTATGTGTGTATGTGAGTGTGTGTATGTGAGTGTGTGTATGTGTGTGTATATGTGTGTGTGAGTGTGTGTGAGTGTATATGTGTGTGAGTGTGTGTGTATGTGTGTGTATGTGTGTATGTGTGTGTGCGTGTGTGTGTGAGACAGAGAGACAGACAGACAGGCAGGCAGGCAGGCAGGCAGGCAGGCACTAAGCTAGGTATTATAGGATCCAAGATCTCAACCCCTCAACCCTGTCTCCTGTGTCCGAATTTGCATTTTGTTAAAAAAAAAAAACCAACCCAGAGGATTCTGACAACATTGAGAAGCCCTGGAATTGTGGGTCAGGAGTGTAAATTATTGTTCCTGCTTTTGAATAGATTATAATCTATCTGTGGAAACAAGAGAATCCTGAAAAACTAATACAGGATAATGAAAAGGAATATAATCTGAATAGATTGAGTTCATAAAACAGAGAAATCCGTTTGAACCCAGAATCAGAAAGGCAGAACTCCTGATTTTAAAGAACGGGAGAGCAGAGAGGGAAAACATGGATGCGGGCATTTTTAAAATATAGTTAGATATACATGTCTGTTGATTAGTTTTTGGTAAAGGGTCTCACTGTGTAGCGTAGGCTGATCTCAAGCCTCAAACTCACTTTCTCCTACTTCAGCCCCTTGTGTGTTGGGATTCACGTCTTCCTTGAGAAGGGGGTTGTAAACTGACTGAAGAATATGAGCAAGGGAACAAAAGCAGGAGTGGGGGTGGGGAGACCGCTGAGGATCCTGAGTGGTGCGTGATTACAATTTACTGAAAGTGCTGGAAGCCTAAAACATGGGCAGAAGCAGAGTTTTAGACAAATCCTTTCGGTGATTCAGATGTAACTCTCAGCTTCCCCACATTTTCCCCTCAAAATAATTGGATAAAGGAAAATTACAGTTGCCATCCTTATTTGGCAGATGTCAAAAGTACTCCGGAGATATAAGGTGACTGGCCCAAGATCACCCAGCTACTGACTATCTCAAATAAGTCCTATTCTGTGCTACACTTGAGCTGGTGACAAGCCTTACCAGGTGGTCTGTGCCTTGGGAGAAGTCACCAAAGCAGTCTAGGACGCTGACCTGTCGGTGGACTTGTTCTCTGGCCGTTTTCTGTGCCTAGTAACACAGGGATCAGAGGATGGGTGTTGGATCTAAGTGAGGCTTGCAGAAATCGGTAGGTAAGCTTAAACTTTGACCCTTCCTCCCTGTCCCGCCACCCTCCCACCACTACCGCCCTCCCCAGCAGGTTAAGGGTGGATGGGTGGGATTGTGATGGGGGCAGGAACCCTTGGGCACAGTTCCTGTGCCACAACCTCCAGCAGGGTTGCCCTTTCTTTCCTTGTAGTACACAGTCCCTAGTTAGGTTCCCTAATAAATGCCTCTGGCCACAGGGGGCAGTGACCTCAACAAGCCCATGCTTACATGAGGCAAGCCAGCCGCGCCGCAGGGCACAGGGACACTGCGTCCTCAGCCTCCTAGTTCTCCCGGGAGCCACGACAGCTACAGCGCGCAGCGCGCACGGAGAACTGAGCACTGCTGGCAGTGGCAGTGCGCGGCGGAACAAGGGCCATGCTCCTAGTCTGCCCGCGCCTCTGCGTCCTGGTGGTCCTGGGCACCAGCTGGGCGGGCTGGGGCAGCCACCAGGCCGAGGCAGCGCGGCTGAGGCAGTTCTACGTGGCTGCTCAGGGCATCCTCTGGAACTACCATCCTGAGACCACAGACTCAAGGTAACTCGGGGTGGAGTCCAGGTGGGCTTCGTCTCCAGGGAAGAAAATCCACTGTAATTACAAGTTTTTTGTTTTTTGGGTTTTTTTTTCTTTTCGGGGTCAGGGGGAGACAGACAGACAGACAGAGCGACAGAGAGAGACAGAGAGAATACAGTTAAAGTGTAATAATGGTGGGTGCTAATTTTGTCTCCACTGATATATTTATATATCATACTGAGGATGTAGAAATTTTTCAGTGTGAATAGTTAGCTATGACTAACCGTTTGCTCATCCCCCCAGAAAAAAATGTTAGCACCCTCTTACATCTTTTCAGCCTTCTAACATACTGCACAAAAAAGAAAGAAAGAAAGAAAGAAAGAANGAAGGAAGGAAGGAAGGAAGGAAGGAAGGAAGGAAGGAAGGAAGAAAAAGGAAACTTTGAGTTACATAACATTTATTCCTTGTAGACACAGGCTCATCTTCTAAAGGAGATAATTTAGTGACTCTTGTCTTAATTTTGTTGCCTCCCTATAAATGACTTTCAAAACGTTGGCTCATGGAAAAAGGACACACTTGTATTTTCATCTTTTCTTGACTTATTCCTGGCTACCTAAGTGGCTTCATTTTTTTTTACTTTCACTTTGGATTACTTCCTGGAATTTGGCTTATCCTGGATATTTTGGTCTGCCCTGAATATTACCCATGTTAGTGACGAGGTACTGTGGCCAATCAAAGGTGTGTGTAACTACGAGGAAGTTTAAATACACTTTGCCAATTGGAAGGTTAATTGAAAGCCTTCCTGATGTTAACCAAACCATAGATTTTACTCAGCATTTACAACTACTGGTTTTATTTTAAATGGCAAGCCTAGCCTTCTAGTTGACTCATTTTTTTCCCTTGTAGTTGACATCAAAGTTTAAGTGGTTGTGAAAGATGTGTTCCTCTTTTACAATTGCAAAACCAAAAGCAATCAGCCAAAAAATACTGTAATATTTTGAAAGCAATGTATAACATTTTAGAATGAAAGCATAATAAAGCATTTAATTTTTGTTGTTGTAACTGGGCTATTTGGGAAGGCATTCCAGTCTATATTATGCTAATAAGAAATATCACATTAAAATGCTTTCAAGTATTGCATTTTTTAGAGTGATAATCTAAGCCACACACAGTCTTAGGAAACTGCCATTAACTGATCCCCCCCAATAACATTACTTCCAGTGTTAATTTTCCTGCTTTGGGGTAGAACATAGACTTGGCAGTTGGTATGTTCAGCCTGGAGTAGGGCACAGGTAGCTGTAAGTCAGAGGACACACAGTTAAGGATAACAAATTCAGATCAAATGTACAACACGAGGACCCCATTAACAAGTGTGCTACATAGGCAGGTCTTTCCCTGGCAAGGGGAAATGGAAAATGGGTAAGGTGTTTGTCTTAGTTAGGGTTTCCATTGCTTGGATGAATCACCTTGACCAAAAGGCAGGTTGGGGAGGAAAGAGTTTATTTGCCTTACACTTCAGCATTGCTATTTGACACTGAAGGAAGTCAGGACAGGAACTCAAATAGGGCAGGGTCCTGGAGGCAAAAGCTGATGCAGAGGCCATGGAGGGTGCTGCTTACTGGCTTGCTTCCCCGACTTGCTCAGCCCACTTTCTTATAGAACCCAGGACTCCAGCCCAGGGATGATGACACCATCCACCATGGGCTGCCCTCCCCCATTAATCAGTAATTAAGAAAATGCCTTATAGCTGGATCTCAAGGAGGCATTTCCTTAGCTGAGGCTCCCTCTTCTCTGATGGCACTAGCTTGTGTCAAGTTGACACACACACAGTCAGCACACTTTTGGTAGGAAAAACTACTAGAGGAAGCTCTTAGGGTCTTCATCGCTCCTGGGAACTCCGGTACCATAGTTATCAGGATGCAGAACCTCGGCTACCCTAGAAATAGAGAATGGGACAGAAGCCTCCTGGGTCTGGATAAAGCTGAGGAAATGGATCTTGGCTGTGCTGTTTATCATCTGCATCTTCTTTGGAAGCGACTTCATCTTTTCAATGCAGGTTTTTGGTTTGCTTCCAATACAGATCCCAGAGTTTTGCCCTATTGCTGTCTCCATTCTCTCAACTCAACTAGAAACAGGCTCCATGTTCCCTATGGTGGGATACCACGCTCAGGGGACTTGGTCCTGCCCCAACTTAATGTACCAGACTTTGTTGAATCCCCATGGGATCCCTTACCCATTGGGAAAAGTGGATGGGGGAGGGCGAGGGGAGCGAGAGAAGTGGTTGGAATGTAAAATGAAATTTAAAAAAATAGGAAGAGAAAAAAGTACCAATTTTTATTCCTCAATCAAGGCAATATAAATGAGGCTTTGTTTACTGTGTTCAGCAACTTTTTGCTTTTTTTAAAATATGACTAAATAAAGGTTCCGGATACCAAAAGAAAAGAAAAAAGAAACAAGCTGCAATGAATGGACACCAATTTGCCACATTTCCCATTGGTTCAAAATTGCATAATGAAAGTGGAAAAATTTTAAATTATACCTGATTAAAAGATTGAAAAATGGTTCAAATATATACTTATCAGTGACTTATATTTTTAACTTAGACCTGAAGTTTGAGTTTTCACTATGTGCTTATCTTCCTTTATAGAAAAATTGGTTCTGAAAAGCAGAATCAGGACAAAATTAGGCTTACATTTATGGAAAACTGTCATTGAAGAGACCAATGATTGTTCCATTGATTTCACTTGATACTCCAATTTATAAAACCTTGGACTTTGGAAATACAATAAAATGCTGTCATTCTATTTTTATAAACAAAATCTGAGTGCATAGACACCTCTTTTTCTGGAATAGGAATAGATATCACATGTGAATTTCAAATTAGTTTTTGTATTTTATTTCTAGTTTGAATTCTAAACCTTCCTTCAAGAAAATTGTCTACAGAGAGTATGAGCCATATTTTAAGAAAGAAAAGCCACGATCTAGCATCTCAGGTAAGTCTGGAATACATCTTTTTAAAAAATTATTCTTTGTACTGGGGTTTGAACCTACAGGCTAACACATGCTGGGAAAAAAGCCCTACCACTGATCTAGATCCCAGTGTACATTTACAT
This sequence comes from Ellobius talpinus, assembly GCA_001685095.1. NCBI lineage: Eukaryota > Metazoa > Chordata > Mammalia > Rodentia > Cricetidae > Ellobius > Ellobius talpinus. The sequence continues at coordinate 12,523 of LOJH01005338.1, read as the reverse complement.
TTTTATTCTGAGATGAGGTCTTACTAAGTCAGTGACCCAAGCTTTGAACTTGCCTATAGCAAAACTGTGAATTGTGATTTTTCTGTCTCAACTTCCCAAGTATCTGAGATTATAGGTTTGGGCCACCAGGTCCAGTTTGTATTTCTTCTAATTGTAAATATAATTTTCATGGATGATATTATATTCTTTATAACTTGAAATATCCACACTGTGAACTGGCCAGATAGCTCAGTGGCTAAAAGGACTTGCTGTCAAGCCTGAAGAGCCAAGTTCATCCCCAGAACTCACATGGTAGGCGGAGAGAACTATCTCCCAGATTGTCCTCTTCTCTCTACACAGGCACCATGGCGTGTGCACGCATGCACACACACACACATACACACACACACACCAAAATAAGTATGTGTAAAAATAGTTAAGGATCTACTTAGTTACCTTCTGTAAATATGTATGATATTTCTATCAGACTCGAGCTATAATGTCTGTCCACATGCAGTGAGAAGATGGGGCTCCTTGTTCATATCATTGAGAATTTCAGAGACAGGAAAATTTAAGCCAAACAGGGGTTCTTCTGAGCATGGGGCCCTGTGGAATTGAACAGGTCACACGCCCACTCAGCCAGTCATGCTTTTAACCTTGGTCAAGAAAGCCAAACAAAGCGTTTCAGTGTTTGAATCCATATTTATTCATCTGACAACCCACAGCTGAGCACCTTCTGTGTGCTTGACGTTGAATTAGGCTCTATGAATACAAGAGTCAGACAAAGTGAACTCAGACTCTCCTGGGTTTTGTGATCTGTTTGGGCACAGAAGCATGGCAACAGAACGAGTTTGTCGTTGTTTCTATTCAGCTTCCTGTACTCATTCAAAGGAATTGTGCATTCTTGACCCTTTGCATTTAGCTTTCCCAATAGCTATGGCATTTGAAGAAAGCCTCTCTTCTATTTTTCTTTGATGCTTCATTAATCAAAGACGAATTTATCAAGGGCTCTGGGATCTTCATGATAGACACCTATTTTACAGGAATTACAGAGGCTATCCAGGGAGGACAACATCCAGTCGGGCCCCTGGTCATCAAGTCTCCCATTCCTCCTCCATCCTGGTGATGATCAGCCATCTTACCCAGGCTCACCTTCTGCCTCTTCTGCCTACCCACCCCCATCCTCACCCCCTGCTCTACCCTGCCTCATCTGGTCTCCTTTTTCTTCATTTCTTCCTTGATTTGGGTCTTTCCTTCAGAAAAAAAAAAAAAGAAATCAACAACAAAGTCATTTTCTGGTAAATCTTATCTAGAAAAAGGGAAATATCTCTCCTTGGCCCTCCCTGCCATTTTCTTATCTCTCTATTCCTTCCTCCCAATATCCCACATGAGAAGTCAGTGTCGTTCTCTACAATCTCCATCTTCATCCCTCCTAGGAGCTGCTCCGGCATGACTAACCCTGTCTCCCTCGACTGCTGCCTCTGAGCCGGCAGCACCATCATTTCTCTCTGGTCCTGTCACCATTTCTAGGCTGCTCGACACTTTCTCTTTCTGAACCTCTTTATCTTATTTCCCTCCTGAAACTTCCCCTGGTTTTCCTCTGAGTTCCTTTTCCATCTCTTCTCTGAGGCTCCAAACTCAGTCACAACCATGGCTTTGAAAGACACCCACCGGGAAGCCACATCCTTTAAGAAATTCCATGGATTTTATCCTCTCCCAGCATTAGGAGTTTTTTTTCTTCTGTGTGCTCCCAGCACCATGGACTTAGAATTACCTCTCAGAGATGCTGTGAGGACCAGACTGGTTAATGAATACAAAGTACTTATAATAATGCTCACAAGTGATAAGCACTTAATACAAGTTAGCTGCATTGTTGTTCTTGTAGCTATGAATTATGCCTCCATTAGAGCATGCCTATTATAATATTGTGGATATATCAACACAGCTATGTTTTTGCTCATTTTCTATTTCCTGTGCATTATAATTTATATATTTATTTGCCTTAGATAAGTACATTAAATATTCCTTCCTTTTAATGATCCCAACCTAAGAACACCATATTTGAGGGTCTGGGGATGTAAAAGTGGATCCTGACTTTCCACGGTCAGCCGTTAGAGATGACTGATGATAGAATGTTCTAGCACAGTGACAAGGAAGAGCGATGCTGAAGGGTCTCCAGTCTAGCAGTGAGAAGAGAGAGGAAGAAGGGGGAACTGGAAAGTCGAACAGATGCATCTTAGAGCAGCAACGGAACAGCAGAGCACATGAGGGTTTAGAGCAGAGCTTCTCAACCTGTGGGTTGTGATCCTTCGGGGGGGCTGAATACCCCTCTCTCTCAGGGTCGCCTAAGACCTTTGGAAAACACAGATATTTATTTACATTACAATCAAAACAGTAGCACAATAACAGTTACAAAAGAGCAATGAAAATAATTTTATGGTTTGGGGTCACCACAACATGAGGAACTGTATTAAAGGGACACAGTGTTAGGAAGGTTGAGAACCACTGGACTAGACAGACTGAGTCAGATCAGGGAGCCATATGAAAGCTTTGTCCCGAGGGAAGCAGAGAGTCACTAAGATAAGTTAAGTGGGAGAAAGACAGACCCAGGTTTGCCCTTTAGTACTGGTTTCACTATTGGTCTACGACTGTGAAGAAAGCACAAGGCCACACATGTATAAAAATGCCACAATGAACTCCATTGCTTCCCATGCTAACTAAAAATTAATTAGAAAAAAAATCATTCTGTTCAAGTCTGGAAGATGGATTAGAGACTAGCCAGAGAAAGTAGTAATGGGACTTTAGTGCCAATTCAGGAAACAAGGCAGCAGGGAGGCCTGAGGTGGAGAAAATTAAATGAATTCCAAAGATACTTAGGTGCTAAAATCAACTAAACAGGTGGCTAATTGGATGAAAAGAAGAGAAGAGGGGGTTGTAACTGGCTTCAAGTTTCTTGGGTTGAATATTAGAAAAGATAACGTGCCTGCCATTCAGTAAGAAAGAAAATTTAAGATAAGAAGGAACCTTGTTTGCAAGGATAATGAGGTCAGACTAGGAGATCCAGGTGTCTGTAGAATTTCTTCCTAGTGCTATCCAAGAAGCAGGTGGGCACAGAGTTCACTTTTAGGTGGGAGTACTGAGGTAGATGGATACAGATACTCAGGAGGCGAAATAACCACATTATAAATGAAATTCTGAGGGAATGCAAGATCACACAAGGAAAATGTAACTAGAAGAGGAGGTTGTGACCAAGCCCAAAGGAGCAACAGAGACCAGCGGGTAAGCCAAGAAAGCAATAGTCATGGAAAAGCTTGAGAAAATCTTCCCAGAGAGGACAGAGGAGAGCAGAGAGCATGCTTCCCTGGAAGCAGAATCAAATGGCACCGAGGGCAATGGATACCAATAGACAGAGCGATAGAATGGCTATTGTGGTGGGGTGAGAACTGAGGAGAGTGGGAGAGGTTTGGGGAGTGGATGGTGGGTAAAGAACTGGAAACACAAGGAAAGTATGGTTCTTCCTGAGATGCGTCTCCCACTGGGAAGGAGGCAGGGCCATTCTGGAGACGAATGGGAGGTTCAAGGATGTTTGAGAGTGCCACAGGAATCTAATAGTTATTAATTCAGTAGAAAAGTTACCTGTGGAAGAATTGATGGATCTAGACAAGGAAGAATCAGGAAGTGCTGGTATTAGAAGCTTCAGCCAGCTCAGCCTTGCATAGAAAGGCTACTCCCTCACTGTGTGTCCTGGGGTGGGGCATTGAAGGTCACCTATAAACTTACTTTTGTGTTTTTGGGTATGAAACTGGAGGCTCGCTTGTCCTCTCTTGCTGAGTCCAGTTTCATAATCCAGTGCAGAGCTTACCGTGTCCAATAGACTCATAAGAGCTTTTTAACTTGTGAATAAATAAATGGGAACATATTCACTAGGCTAAGACAAGAAGACAAGTGTTCAGAGCTGAATGTTCTGTGGTCAGGTTCCCCAGATATTGATGTCATTGCTAAGCGATGTATTGTGCTGAAGGCACAGAAACAGATAGAACCATGGGCAGATTGGAGACTTCTGAGCTGATAGAAGGCACCAATCTTTTTCAAAAGGGAGACCACTGTGACACGCATCCTTCCAGATGAAGGCCTTTTGTAGTGAGTTCCTGACTCAGCCTTGTAAGTCAGAAGTAGACCTTGAGAGTGCATGAGAACAGCCCGGGTCATGTTTAAGTCCATTGACCTTCAACATTTCTGTCAGTGTCTGTGTATCATAGAACATGTTTAATGTGGGGGAGCTGGGGCACTGTAGCATCCATTTTTTTGCAGCCCCTTCTTACCTTCCAATTCTGCCTAACTCTGAACCCCTCCCCTGCACGGTAGGAATGCTATTGTGCTCATCATTCTATCCCAAGAATGCAGAACTGGAGAAAGAAAAGTCTCTGATCTGGCTCAGATCTGGATTTGAAGGCTAGTTAGCGCTGCCCGGACCTAGCCCTGTGTTATTTGTACCTTTGCCGTGTTTCCTTTTCCAAACACTTGGTGGGTGTGGTTCCAGCCAAGCCACCAACAAGTCCTGATTCTTCACCTCTGCAACATCAGGAGCCCAGACTGGCTTACTAAATTGAAAACAGAGGTTAGTCATTTGGGTTATAGGCTGAAGGGGCCTTCCTGGTGAGGTTGATGGACACCTAGACAGCTGGAGAGATCGGATGCAGTTTCAGGAACCCAACTTGGGTTTCAAGCCTTGAGTCTCCACGTTTTTCTATCAAATCCTTGTCCCCAAATGAGCTTTAATTGCTAACTGCAGGCTGTCTTGTATGGTGTCATTCTTTGTTGAGCAGAGAGCAGAGGGTCTGATTAGCTCATCTGCTGCAGTCTTTCCAATTCTTTAACTGCACGAGATTGGCTACATGCCCCTCCCATGCAGTCTTCTCCAAGCCCCAAGGTACATCACTCCTTCCCCAGCCTCCCTTCTCTCCCATCAAACCATCAGCGGTAAAGGGCTTAGACACTGTGGCTGAGAGAGGAGAGATTCTCAGCCTGGAGTCTGCGGCATGGCCTAAGGTATTTGAGTCAGTTATGAAAACACTCTGTGGCTGTACCTTAATTTGAAAGAAGCAGGAAAGGAGTTTGAATAAACACCCCAAACTTGTCAGAATGTCCATTGAAGTAAGAGATCTTACTGAGTCAAATAACCTAGGAAAGTTTTCCTTGTCAGCTGGCATTTGTAGCCATGTGATACCAACAAACAACCATGCAAGAGAAACATGACAATAAAATACAGTGCCCACTGTGGCCATACTGTCACAAAGTACTGGGCTGCTTGCAGCCTGGGCATGCTGTGCTTCCTTAATAAATCAGGATGAATGGGTAGCGTTCAGAATGGTCAGCCAATGAGGCAGATGAAGTCAGAAACCAGAAAGAGGAACCCATCTGGACTGGTCTAGGAAGGTGAGGGTCCTAACTATTCCAAAGAAAGAATTAGGAAAAGATTTCTCTTGGGAGCTCCAATATTCTAGTCTCAGCAATGGCAGGGAGTCACTGACTGACCTTGAGCAAGCCAAGCCCCACTCTCCCACACTTCCTACACACACACACACACACACACACACACACACACACACACACACACA
>LOJH01005337.1:6042-27169 GCA_001685095.1 Ellobius talpinus | reverse complement strand
ATGTGTGTGGGGGGGTGACTGTCTAGAAGTCAATGTGTGTGTGTGTGGGTGACTGTCTAGAAGTCAATGTCTGTGTGGGGTGACTGTCTAGAAGTCAATGTGTGGGTGGGGTGACTGTCTAGAAGTCAATGTGTGTGGGGGGGTGACTGTCTAGAAGTCAATGTGTGGGTGGGTGACTGTCTAAAGGTCAGTGTTTATATGTGTTTGTGTGTGTGTGTGTGACTGTCTAGAGGTCAGTGTGTGTGTGTGTGTGAGACTATCTAGAAGTCAATGTTTGTGTGTGTGAGACTATCTAGAAGTCAATGTGTGTGTGTGAGACTATCTAGAAGTCAATGTTTGTGTGTGTGTGAGAGAGAGACTATCTAGAAGTCAATGTTTGTGTGTGTGAGAGAGAGAGACTATCTAGAAGTCAATGTTTGTGTGTGTGTGTGAGAGACTATCTAGAAGTCAATGTGTGTGTGTGTGTGTGTGTGTGTGTGTGTGTGTTGGGGGAGGCTATCCACTGCCCCTCATCCCTCACACATTACACCTCCATCCCAGAGGTGGAGAGTGCCCAGGGAAAGCTTTTCTCCTTGCACGGGAAGTTTATTAGAATGATGGATGAGGCTTTGCTGGCAGTCCTGCCAGCGTCAAGTAGCCTTCTGTGGATACACTGCCACCCCTGCTGAGCAGAGACTCCCAGAGAAGGGACTGTGGCCAGCGCTGGACCCATTGGCCAAGGTTACTGAGGTGCTTAGAATCCTCCACATGGAGTATTCCAGAAATTTCTACTTGATATGTCATAAACTACTGATATTCTGGCTCTCTCTCTGTATGGATCATTTTCTTGTGATTTCATCTCCAGAGGAATAGTCGATATATTAATTTTCCTAATGGAACTCAGGGCTGACAAGGAATAATGAGGAGGCTTCATAATGGCCCTATTTCCCATCTGTCCCACCACAGTGCGTGTCATCTCAGGCCCAGTCAGGAGTGAGAGGCAACACAGCTTCCTACACGTCACCAGGTGTGTACAAGTGTCGGGGGGGAACTCCTGGGGCCGAGAGTCTTCATACAGTCCAAACATACGAGAGCCATCCCTCCCTTCAGTGTGCAACATACTCCTCAAATCCCAGGATTCAGAGTAAAACAAATGTCTCAGCTTGCTCTTCCGTAGTAGGCAAATGCCGTGGCATCCTTTACCCAAAGGTTTCCAAAGTGTGCCTCATTGAAGAAGACTCAGGATCGGCGTAGGTGACTGCTATGCTTCTGTGCCACTAAATCACATCTCTGAGCACATCTTCCACCCTGCGGCCAATGACAATAAAAATGATTTCTCTGTTGTTTGGAGGATTCACACAAGACGACCTGACAGGGCTGGCTCTGGACCTAGTGGGGGCGAAGCGACCAAGGCCTCCTTTTCAGCTGTGACATCATAACACTAAGGCTCCTTCTCCACCTGTGTACAACTCAAAACAGAAACAGTGAGCAAAGAGTGTCTTAAGCAAGTGGCTGTACTCTATGAGGGTAAAGGGAAGGGGCAGGTACAACTCAGAAGCCTGAATGGACGTGACAAATAGGTGAGAGAGGGCAGGTGGCAGTCACAGGATGCCCTGGGGACTTAGCCAACTCAGAAGTGAGTCCAGGGCTTCCCCGCCAACACCCACACCTACAGTTCATCTGCAAACCATGCTGTGGATTCCTAATATTAATATGTCCCTGTGTCACTTGTGGAGGACTCACAGAAGCAACCCCCAGTCCTAAGCACCCACAGGACAAGCACAATTGTGCTCAAGGATTTCCCTCCACATGGTCGTCCACACTTCCGCATACAGAGGTGAATTCTCTGGCCAGTGAGTACGGTGGTGGTGGCGGGGTGTGTGTGAGTGCACATAGGTGTGTGCTGTGCTTAGAGGCACTTCTCCTATAGCACCTCGAGATGTACCTGAATAATCGGTAACAGAAGTCAGCCTTTTACTTCTGTATCTGAAGGACTTCATCAATCATCAGAAACTGATGATATGTGGAAGAAGGGAAAAAGTCTAGCGTTTTTTGAAGTAAAACACTAACTACGGTCTTAAAAGCCTACGGGTAAATGCCAGTGACATTTGTAACAGAACATGTGCGCAGTGCAGTGGTTGTATTTTTATATAATAATGCAATAACGGGCATTTCTGGGAAGACAGAAAAATACTGTCCAGGTAAATGCAGGTGAAACTGATGCCACCGGCAGGAGAAAGGGGCTTCAGATGTAGTCTGGGAACCTCCACCAGGCAATTCTATTGTATTGTCATCACACATCATTTTAAATAAAAAGGCCCAGCCTGCTACTAAAGTCCAGCATGATAAGTCATTGTCCTGGTGTGTGCCTAAGACACAATGCCAGTCTGCATCTAGATCCACCCTTCTGTGGTGCGAGGTGATTTCTCTGGGAATGGGTAAAGCCAAGATCAGGCACGAGACAGCCCTGTGCTAACCCGTGCACATATCCATTTTAGCCAGTCACAGTCATCTGAGAAGATAAGCTTCTGCTGTCTCCCATACCACAAACAGAGGTCACCTGTGCTGTGGAGCCTCCTAGAAGTCCAGACTGGACAGAAAGAGCCACCCCAGCAGATCCTGTGTGCACCCCAACTTTATTGTGGCCTCCAAAGCAGGGACACAGTTTAATGAGCAAATGAGCAAATTTACTACACTCACAGAGTTTTGAGTATTATGTCATGGTTTAATCTATAACTTTTAGAGTTGGGGTTCACTGTTGTTAGAGCTTGAATCACCTTCCTCCCCCAAACACTGACAGATTTGTTAGAGTCCTAATCCCCAATGCCTCAGTACTTGTAAAAGGGTCTTCCTAATGCTATCAGGTTAGATAAGGGAAAATCAGGGTCTGCCGTAGCGCAGGATAAAAGAAATATTCTGGAGACCGAGAGGCAAAGAAAGACACCAGGAGGACATGGCAAGAAGATGATTCCCTGTCACTTAGGGAGAGGGAGGCAAACAGCTCTTGAGATTGTTTTTCATTTGTTTGTCAAGCAGATTCTGGCATCATGCGTTAGCCCCCCAGGCAAGTTAATGCCATTGTGGAGAAGAGCCAGTTCAGACCATCCATGTGACACAATTTAAGTGTTTTCTATTATGCATCCTGATATATATTTTTGTAGCTATATTTATAACCCAAACTGATGTCAAAAGTTTAAGCATAGGGCATTGAGAATGTAAGGCCCAAGCCCCCTCCATTACACAGGATTCTGAGCCATGAGCAGTGCTAACAGACTTACTACCTTAGAGAGAAAGCTGCTGTCGCCATCAGAAGTCCTCTGTGGATGGTTCTGGGTTTATGGCAGGCCTGGTTCATGTTCTTTCTTCCTATTTCCATTCAATCCATTGGATTATCTGTAAGAAAAGTCATGAAGGATGTTTATTTTGTTGTTGTTGTTGTTGTTGGTGGTGGTGGTGTGTGTGCAAGCCCATGTGTATGTGTGTGTGTGAGCATGTATGTATATGTGAGTATGTGTGCATTTGTGTGTGTGAATGCATGTATATGTGTTTATGAGCATGCACGTATGTAAGGATGCATGCAAGTGTTGCATGTATGTGTATGCATGCATTTGTGTGCGCATGTGTGTGTGTCACATTTTCACTTTTTTTTAGGTCAGAGACTCAGGTGTTGTTCCTCAGGTACCTACCATTTTTATTGGAGACCAAAAACTTTATTGTACTGGGGTTTGACCAAATAGTCTAGGCTAGGCAATCAGTGAGCTCTAGAGAGCCACCTGTCTCTACCTCTCATCATGCATTGCTGTGATTATTGCAAAGCACTTGGCTTTTTCCTTGGGTTTTAGGATTGTACTTACATACACATTCTTGTTAAACACTTGCTTTGCCCCCTGAGCTGTCATCTCTGCAGTCCATGAAGCTGCTTGTAATGGTGGCTTTGGTGAATGACACATCTTTGCATTTTGGTCTCTGTGAGGGTCTAATGCTCTCTGCTCTAGACAAATCCACTGAATTAATGAGCCATGCAGTGTGAAAGAAAGCCATTTTCTTTATGAAGATTTCAAAGCTCATTTATGTGTTTCAGATTTCTAGAGCTCTGCAAGCATTTTGTTGTGTGCAGGTATGTGTGTATATGCGTGTATAAGTGTGTGTATGTATCTGTAGGTATTTATGATGTGTACGTGTGTGCATGTATGTGTGTGGGCATTTGTGTGTGTATACTTGTAGGTGTGAGTATGTATGGTATGTATACATACGTATGTGATCGTGTGCATGTATTGGTGTCTACATGTATGTGTGTATATGCTTGTGGGTGTGCATGCATATGGTGTGCAAGTATTCAAGTATATGTTTGTGAGCATACATGTATATGTGTATGCTCACATATGACGTGTGTGTGTGCATGCGTACTCATGTACACCTGTGTGCATGTTTCTGGAACTCTGCTGTGGAAATTCTTTTCAAAATCAGCAAAGTCAGTAGGAACTGGAAATGTATAAGCTCTAACCTGAGCAGAAGGCTTGGCAGGCAATGTCATCTAAGAACAAAGCAGCCAGCATCCTCCCTCTGGAGACAAAGCGTATTATTGCTGTGACATGCTTCGTCTCCATCTGCTCAGAGAGAGGAGTGACTCTCCCATATGTCTTCCTATTGGACTGGGCCTGCCTGTGAGAGCGGCTTGCCCCACAATACAGAATTGAGCGTTAAATAACTTTAGGCTGTTCTCATGGAAATAGCATATGGATACTAAAGGAGTCAGAAAAAATGAATACCTTGATTATTTTGCTCCATTTTTATGTTAATAAAAGTGACTGCCGCTAATCACTGATAAGGTTCTAACGATCTTTTGGTAAATCTGTTTTTCGTTCTTTAGAAGAATTCTCAAGTAATACCCTTCAAATTCACCGTTAAAATTATATATTCATGAAAAATTTAAATATCCCCAATTATGCTATATGGTCATATTTTCCACATAAACATAGGCATTTATTTCCTCTAGCTGCACCCAGAGCCAGCACAATATGTAATTTGCGAGGCTATTTGGCAACCGAGAATGATTAAGACCCTGCTGTTTGCTGTTAATGTGGTGCAGAAATTGAGTTTGGGACCAGGAGGGGGTGCTACACTGGTCCTGAACTGCTCCTCTGCTGCAGAATGGGAAACTCACACTGATATCATGCCTACTCCAGTAGACTATTACTGTGGAAATGCAGGAAAAGAGAGTATAGACAGAGACAGCTTGTTTGTTTCCCGGCCACCCTGACCCAGATAATCACACAGAAACCATATTAATTGCAACACTGTTCGGCCAATTCTTATGCATATTTCTAGCTAACTCTTACATCTTTAATTAACCTATTTCTATTAATCTGTGACTCACCACGAGGCTGTGGCCCACCCGTAGGGTTCTGGCTGGTGACTAGCCTCTTTCTCCTTTGGCAGCTACATGGCATCTCTTTGACTCCACCTACTTTCTCTCTCTGTCTGTGTTCACATTTCCCACCTGGCTTTACTCTACTAATCCATTGGTCGAAACAACTTCTTTAATAACCAATGGTAATAAAACATATTCATAGCATACAGAGGGGAATCCCACATCAGGAGAGAACAATTATTTTACTTGGTAGTTCTACATTATATCCTTAAATTTCACATTTGATTGTGAATTTCTCACCGTAAGGGTGAGCACTAGGTTCAGCTGGACAGAGGACATGGCAACAGGTAGTCCTGGGTGTGACCCTCATACACAGTGAAGAACCACAGCATGATCATAGAGCCACTTACCCATAGACAGATGTCACCAGGGCTTGTTCTGTGGACAAAGGGAGTAGACTGGCCCACGATGAGATCCAGCCAAGGGAAGGACTGCAAGAAAGCAGAGTGAGCATTGCGACTTTGGGAGAAACTGAGTCTGAGTGGCTGCTGCTCTCCGGTTGTTTCTGCTTCCATGGGGAGAAGACGTACAGTCCTTCAGATTGAACGAGGAAAGGGGCAGGGCGAATCTGAGTGGAAGCAGCAGTCCACAGAGAAAAGATCTCTTTCTTGCTTTGGGGAGCATTGCTTATCATGGTGGGAAAGGTCTCAAGATGTAGAAAGGCTACCAAACTGACTGGAGAAGAAAGGAAGGTCACAACGCTTTGCCAGTGCCTCCTGTTCAGCCTTGTAGGCAGGAGGATGGTGACACCCACCACGGTGAAGGTTATAGCTCCCAGTAAGTAATGTGGTTCCTCAGAAGGCAAGATTTTCGGCCAGATTCTAAAAGTACTAGTCAACAAGGACAAAAGCAGTCTAGATCAGCTGCAGCTGATGACAGTGCTCATGAATTCCAAAATCAAGAGCAAAATTGAGTGAGCCTGCCTACTAGCAAGAAATCTGTCACTAACTTTCCAGGACAATGAAATAAGGCAAACAAAAACATAGAGACAAGCAAGTTGCCAAAAAAGAGAAATATGAAGTAATGTTAGCATGCTATTAGCTACAATCACAGGGCTGAGGGAGCTGGTTCAGAGAGGTAAGGATGAAATGAGCTCACAGATGGATCCCCAAAAGCCCCAGCATGCTTCCCTTCTGAGCAAGGTGCTCACAGTCCTGTCGGTGAGGGAATCTGCTAAGGTGGTTTCAATGTCACAGATCTGGCGCCCAGCAGCTCCTGCCTACAGTCTAACACGCTTCCTGCATCCCTTACTTTTGTATTGATCTAAAAATGTCTTGCCTAGATTAAAGGGAGGAAGGATTTGTTCAGGTTCACAGTTATAGAAGCCCCCCCCTCACACCCCATCCATCACTGTGGGAGGCTGGTACAGAGGAGAAGAGCGGCTCATGCCAAGGTAGACAGATAGTCATAAGAAAGAGAAACAAGACAGAGATTTGGGGGGCCTGTAGATGAGATACAACCCTACAAGATCATCCTCTGAGTGATCTACTTTAACTACTTCCTAGTTTCCAGAACTTCCCAAGACAGGTCCACAAATGGACCCAGGTCTTCAATGGTGGAGCACCTTAAAGATAAATAGTTCCTTTGTGTATGTGTCCCCCTTCCTCTCTCCTTCCCGCTCTCCCTCCCCTGTTCCCTCCCTCCCTCCATTCCTTTCTTCCTTTCTCCCTACTGTACCCTCTAACAATGAAACATTTTAAAAGGATCTCTGTGAGAGGCCTGTGGTCTTCAACAGCCCAGGAGGAGGATTATTTGGGAGAGCAGGATCGGGAAGAGAGGATAAGGAGTAACCAGTAATGTAGGTTCAGTAAGAGCAAAGTACAGTGAGAAACATATATGAAAGTGAAACCTGATATTTTGTACATTTCTGAAAAAACAGGAGAATAAAGCCAGGTTGTACTCAAAGAGGAGCTGTATATTTGCTCATCTTCCTTTTCAAACAACAAGGCTTTTGGGTAGAAAATAGAGTTAGCCAAAATAACCAAAAGCCACTGTATGCCCAGGGAGAAATTGAGGCTACGGACAGCCAGCGTAGAGTTGGGAATGAATTGAGTTTCAGCGTGTGGGTCTGCATTTATGCTATCTAGATAGCAAACTGCATGTAAGAGAGGCATCCAGACCAGCTATGATCCCACCACACCCGCTGACTGCTGCCTAGCCTTGACAGTCGGGATTGCCGTGGGCTTTCCTTTGCTTGGATTTAAAAGCATGGAAACAAGCAAACCATGCCAGGAACAGACGCACAGCTGATGCGTCATCAGTGCTCAGGCAAGAACACTACCTTTGTCTGCTCTCTTTCCCCCTCCAAATTCACCTGTTAAAGGCTGCCTGGGATTGGGGCGATGATGGATCAGTGCATGAAGCCCTTGCTGTGCAGCCTTTCTGAGTTTGGATCCCCAGATGTGAAAGTGGCCATCTTTACTCCTGGACCCCCATTTGGAAGACTACAGTGTCTTGAAATACTCTGAAGATGCTTTCTAATCCCCCCTAGCAACCCTGGGGCCCCGTCGGGTTTATTCTCACACTGGCATTGCTGGGTCCAGAGACAAGAAGCCCAGAGCAGACTGAGCTCCCTCCGTCTGAGATGGCTAGGGTTCTCCTTGTCCTGATTTCAGATTCTTCTTGCTTCCTCCTGCCCTGTGAAGTCTGTAGCCTCTGCTCCTCCTAATGAACAGTTTGGGGGATAATTTAATCTCAGTGTGACTTTATTCTAAAAGAGACATCCAAGGAAAAATTCTGCTCAAGTCTGGGTGTCCTTAGACACCATCATGAGCTTGATCAGATAAAAATGGAATTCTCCAGCCTCAGGACACGAAGGATTCCTTTTGTTCTCAAAGAGAAGGTGTATGTTGGCAAAGAAAGAAGGAAACAACCAAAAGATGCAGAGGAAAGGGGGGGGTTAGAATCTGACGACTCAACCCACCCCACTCCTCTCCCCTTTGGCAACTTAGGATGAACTACTCATCTCCCCGGTGCTTGCTTTTTCTGAGGTTAACTGGTTGCTTAAACTTCACTTTCTTCTCCCTCACCTCCTTGGGAAGTCCCAGACGGAATACAAAACTCACACAAGCTCCTCCCGCATCCAGACGTGCTGACTTGACTGCAGCCCAGAGAACCTGCCAGCCCTACTCCATGCAGGGTACAAGGCACACCAACTGCTTGTGCTTGCCTCTCTCAAGGCTATGGATAAGGCCAGCCAGGGGTTCACTCTGGGGAATCTGAGACCTGAGAACTCTGCAAAACTGAGGGCTAGAAATGAATGCTTAACCCTTAACTGACCATCATTTTTTCACTTGATTTTTCTGTGCTGTCCTGAGCTGCTTGTTGTATCTTGCACTTTACTTTTAAAGTGTATTGCATTTATTTATCTGTGTGTATGTGTGTGTACATGTGTGTCTTTGTGTGTGTATGTGTGTGGGGTGGTTGTACTTGTACCAAGGCAACATATATAGGGTTCAGAGGACAACTTGCAAGAGCTGGATCTCTCTTGTCTCAACATGGGACCTAGGGATCATCCTCAGGGTGCAGGGCTGGGAGGCAGGCATCATCCTGCCAGTCCATCACTCGTTGTAAATATCATGAAAAGCTCTACACTCTCCTAAATTCTGGCCTCCGTACTAAAGCACTGAGCATGAGAAGGGGAGGGGAGAGGCAGAAAAAGGCAGAGACACAGAGAGAGACATAAACAGAGAGACACACAGAAAGAGACACAGAGACACAGAGATGGGGAAAGAAACACCTGATATGTTTGCTTTCATCAAGGGATGGAACACTTCAGCTCTCAGAACTGGTAAGATGCATATTTAAGGGCAATCTGAGGATACTATATATATTTATATATATATATATATATATATATATCATGTGTGGTAGCCTGGGGTATCAAAGGAGGAATGTTTACCGGACATTCAGATGAAATACAGCCCTTCTTCTCATGCACGGCGCTGTGATCTGGTGCAGATGGAAACTTTGAGCCTTTCTGTTCCACTGTTTCTATCCATTACACAGGCAATAAACACTGGCCAAACCAAACTATAATTTCTAAGGTTCCTTATAACCGATTTTACCAGGGTCAGCTGCTGCAGTTTATGGATCCCCTAGAGAAAGCTCTCCAGGTTCCCCAGTTTTATAGGCCATTTGAAGGAGACCCCACAAATAAACTGGATGGAAAGTATGGCTATGTTTTTAATATTGGAATGGTGAATGCAGATCTTGTGACTATTGCACACTGTGGTTATGTGGTGGGCAGGCTCTCCTAACTTTTTTTTACTCATTTTTATTCCTTTCAAAATCATGTTCATGGTCGTCACAGGGCCCTTTGGCTACAGTCTAGGGTTGATTATGAAATGTATAACAGATAGCAAAGAGTCCTGAGGTTGAAGACGGGTGACTTGGTGTTAAGGTCCTGAGAAAGCCCTTTGGACTCTGTGGAACTGGGCTCTAGCGGAAAACAAAGACGGAATAGCAAGTCCTCCAAAACAGTATCTAGGAAGAGAAGTAAGTGGGGAAGGGACTGAGCACATTCAACTTGGAGTCCAGAGTGCCAACAATCACACAGTAGCAAGCCCATCTCCCACTTAGCTCCATCTCAGAGGAATGGGCATGTGTTAATTTGTCAGTAGGGACTTTTTCAGGAGCCTTCTTTAATTTAGTCACAGCACACCCACAAATCCAGCCTTATCATTCTCTTTCCTGTATCATATTGATTTTATGTTTTTAGACAGGGTCTCATGCCTCTTAGCTGACCTTGAATCTGACAGGTAGCTTAAGACAACCTTGAGTGTGGATCCTCCTGACTCTACCTTCCAAATGCTGGGAGTATAAGCATGTACTACAATGAACTGGATAAAACCCAGGGACTCTTGTATTCTAGGTAAGATCTCTACCAATGGAGTCAAACCCCCAGCCCTGGGGTTCTCATTTTCATTGCGTGGTTTTTAGAAGTGCTGGTGTCCTACGAGGTGCACCTCTAGAGTTGGTGCTTAACAGGAGGTTTGATTGGGGGAGATTTGAAAGAAAGGCCCATTTCCAGGGCCCATTGCTACTGTAACCGGTCAGAGGACCATCATGGTTCACATGATGCTGGCATGCTGGTTCACCTTAGCCTATCTGAAAGATGCCCCTGCTTTCTGAGGAACACAGAGCTAAAGCTAAAACTGAAGGGTTGGCAGCAAAGGGAGCAGCTTGAGAAGCAGGGAAGATTCCAGTCTCCAAAGAGGTGACAATAAAGTGAGATCAGGAGAGTCAGCAGCTAGAAGTGACTGGCAGACAGACTGTGGGTGGTGACTGAATGTAGGGAGTTCATCCAACCCTTACGAGTGATACTGTGTGTGTTGTCAACTGTTCCCATGTGGGAACGATGTAGGTATCACTTATCTTAGGATCTCAGACTGGCAGGATAGGCTTGGCCATTCTGAGAGTAAAGATCCTTGACTATATTTTATTCTTTTTTTAATTTTTTTCTTTTATTTATCTATCTTGATTTTCAGCATTACCATTGGTAAGTTCATCATAATTCCTGGCAGGGCAAGTGTCCTTCCTCCTGCCACCCAGCTACACCTCAGCTTATTTCCCACACTTCTTATCAAGTGTGAGAACAGCTTGGTTGCTCTTTGGGAAGCCAATGGTTTAAAGCCAACAGGGGACCAACAGTGAAGGGTGTCTGCTGCATTCTTCCCTTTCTAGTGTCCTTGCTAAGGTCACTTTACATGCATGTAAAACCGTTCTTAACTTTGCATGTAAATTATTCGCTGTTCTGCTAGTGTGGTCAGTATCTCAAAGGCTCACGTGTGTAGTAGAGCCCATGTAGTACCTCTTTATCAAAGGGGTTTAGCAGGGTCTGTGGTCTTGTCTTCCCCTCATTCAAGGCTTCTCTGAGCCCTTTTGTTCACTAGGCTCCTACCTCAAGCCCCCTTCCTAGCTTGGGCCTACCCAATCCAGTAATAGCAAAAGCTATACTGCTCTGCCGTCCCCAACTCTGAAATCCGATGAAATCTTTGCCCTTCATCTCTGCTATCTAAGCCCTGGTCTGCCTTGAACAAGAATCTTTACAGGCCAGCATAAACAGTCACTCCCTGCTCTGCTCCTTGTTAGAACCTTCCAGCTGCATTTGCTGCATTCAGTTTGAGCTGTACTGCTCTCCTATTGCAAGGATCTTGAGTAACGACTTCCTTAGTGTTTTAACAAGTATGAGAATACCTTTGCTTTCATATATTTCTAGGTCAAGCTCTTGTTGTTTGTGTGTGTGTGCTGTGTGTGTGCGTGTGTGTGTGTGTCTGTGTGTGTGCCTGTGCCATGCCTACGCACCTGTGGGTAGACTTCAAAGTTTATCTCAGGCGTTACTCCTAGGGTGTTATCTACCTTGATTTTAGAGACAAAATCACTTATTGAACTGTAAATCAGTAAGCCGGCTAAAACAGCCAATTGGAGAGCTCCAGGGATCCTCCTGTCTTCAACACCCTAGGGCTGGGACTATCCAGTGTTTTGACATGGGTCCTGGGGCTCAAACCCAGGTCCTCACATGTATATGGGAAATTCTTTACCAACTGAGCCATTTCCTCAACCTGAGACTCTTGCTTTTGCATTGAAAATTCTTCTCAGATGGCAGCGTCTGAGTCCCAGAACTCTCTGAAGGTCCATTGTTAGCTTAGTTGCTTTTCCTCTGTAGGGAGCAAATGCTGGCTGGCTTGACTGTCGACTGCTTGACCATAAGATGTTCATGGGGTCCACTCCTCTCCACATCAGCTACACCATCCCTGTCCATCCCATGGTCCCAAAAGGACACAAGACATAATCAGATGATCTAAAAAGAGCTGCACCCATCTCAAGGCAGACAATGATCTCTTTAACCTTCTTCTTGGGTCTTCACCCACCTCTCAGGCAGACTGTGTTAAGAATGTTTCCTTTAGTGTTGAGAAGCATAACAAACCAGCAGAAAGACTCTTCTCCAGGACACATCTGCCCATGCCAGACATTCCAAGATTGGGTTGTTCCATTTTTTTGTTCTACCATGGTTCTGACCGCTCCCCACCCCACAAGCAGCCTCTTTTCTCTAGTCCCCAGTTGGCAAAGCCGAATGAAGTCTTTATAAGCTTTGTGAGTCTTTTCTCCTGTGCATTTTGTGGGAAAACTCCACAGGCCCCAGTGTGGATCTTTCTGAAGAGTATTTTATGTTCACTTTGCAATGGGGGCTAATGATGTCATGTCATGGTTGACTGTAGACTATAGCAAGATGGTCATTGTCTTTTTGGCATCTTAGCTAGATGCAGGGATGAAGCCAGGGAGGACCATTCATCTCCAGTTCATTTGAACAAAAATAAGACATGTCTATAGTCTCGCAGCACTAGGAGGAAGAGGCAAGAAGAATACTATGAATTCAAGAATATCCTAGTCTGCATAGTGAATTTTAGGCCAGGCAGGGCTATAAAATAAGACTGTGTCAAAAGCAAAACAAAACAAAACAAAAACCGAAAAAACAAAACAAAAAACCCATAATTTTAATTGCTTAGTTATCTCTTTGAAGAGTTCAAGAACGTGCAGCTTAAAGAGTTACAATTGCTATCACTGTTATTGAACTCTGATTTTTGGTTGTGCAGAATGAGTGTGGAATCCATGCAGTAATCTGCAAATTAAGAAGTTTGTAGAGAGGGCCAGAAAGGGGAGCCTAAGAAAGGTCTGAGAGGCTGGTAGTGTCAATTCCAGATCTGCCCTCATTGCCCTCCATCTCTGTCCACTTTGCTTCTCACAGCTTCCTGTCACTCTAGTGTCATCTTAAGCTGTTAGGTTGATAGGTTCTGTGATGTTCCCAGTCCCGTGCTTCCAATGTCACTGGGATCTAGTTTAATGACAGATGCAGGTTTGCTGTGGAACAATGATCTTGTACCCTGTAAAGATTTATCAGTTGCATTGCTTTAATAAAATACTGCTCGGCCAGTAGCCAAGCAGGAAGTATAGGTGGGGTGACCAGACAGGAAGTGGAGGCAGGGTTATGAGAACAGAAGAATTCTGGGAAGAGAAAAAACTCTGTCTGCAGTTATAACCCAGGCACAGAGGAAGCAAGATGAAAATGCCTCACTGATAAAAGGTACCAAGCCTTGTGGCAAACACAGACAAGAATTATGGGTTAAGGTAAGTTATGAGAGTTAATAAGAAGCCTGAGCTTCTAGGCCAACCAGTTTATAATATAATGTAGACCTCTGTGTGTTTCTTTGGGACTGAATGGCTGCAGGACCAGGCAGGACAGAAATCTTTGTCAACGCAGGTTGAATTTTTGTTTGAAGTTCACAATGACCAGCTTCTGACAAGGCCACCACGACACACTTGGGAACACAGTGCACAGGGGTTGGACATATGAATGTATGCATGGCCTGCAGTGGAAGAAGGAAATTGGTGGTGGACTCTTTGGGACTTAGTAAGAAGCCTCCAAGTCAGTCATGGTAGATGGGGAAATAGTGCTTCCTGCTTGTCATGGGAACTCAGTCAAATTCCCTACTTGTCCTGAGCTCTGATGTCATTTTCAAAGTATTTCGGAGCAGCTCTCTGAAGGCCCTTGGTCAGTATCAGTGCCAGCCTCCTTCATCTCTGCATGGGCTTATCCCTTCTTACCAATTAACTGCCTCTATTACCCAAAGGGCAGTCAGTTAAATTCTCTGCAACTGGTTTTCTTGTCGTACAGCCATATTAATACCTGTTTTAGCTTCGTGTGGAGGCTGTTGTTAATGGTCGTGTGAGATAATAGACTTGAAAGCATTTGGAAAATATCCAAACGTAAGTCACTGTGATTAATGACCCCAAGGGTCATTCCAACTACACCATGGTGGGATGCAGGGTAAGTAGACCCACTGGTACCTTCCTCCAGGCCTGGCAGTAATTGTGTGGTCACACTGAAAACTGGTCTTGAGCTTTTCCAGTATAAATATGATCTGTGAAGTTGTATGTATGCTATTTGCTACTTTGAAATGCGCTTCCTGCCTGTTTTATGCTGTCTCCCCCACCCCCACCGCTTGTTTTGCTAGACAGCTTTCATAAGGGGAGATATACAAGCTACTTTTTAAACTTCTCTTATAATTTGGTATTAAATTGGGCACATGTTTATTTTATGTGTTTTTTTTTCATTCTGTGAATGTCGCTCTAGACTTTAGTCTGACACCTAACAAAGAGAAATGTAATTTAAACTTTGGCGTGGTTTAGACTCCTGTGATATTATCTGTCCTTATCTCGGGTGTGTATGCACATATCTTTCCAAGATTTCCCCAGCATCCCATAGCACTCTCTTGGACAAGCTAGTGGAGCATTTCAGAATGTAGGCACAGATGTCTCTGTTCAAATGAGCGGCACGAATCCCCCATGGAGCTGAAGAAGGCCAGTTCCCTGAAGAATTTACTCCTATCATCAGAGGATCATGATTGCAGTGTAAAACAGAGTTTAAAAAACGTGTAGGAAGAAAAAGAATTAGAATTAACCAGATTATGCAGTTGGTCCCTTATGTAGTCAAATGTAAGTCAAATGCCATGTGCACATATTAACCCCCCCTGTGTTATTCTTCATAAAACATATGTAAATAAATACAGATACACAGGAGTCAGCATGCAAAAGCCCAGGCATCTACAAAATTGAGGTCTTTTTTTAATTAATAAATTCTAAAATAAACTTGCTATTTCTTAAAATGTCTACATCACCCAACAGTAACATATATGCCCTTTCATTCTTGGCCTCAGAAGAGATCAAAACCTTACCAACTTTTTCTCTGAGGGCAGAGAACATATGTTGCCATGTTGAGACCATCCGAGCCCCATGGTGTGGCCTTTTCAAGTTGAACTTAAACCATTTGGTATGCGACTTCTTTTGGTTGTGGCCAAACATGACTTCCTGTTTCTGAGGAGAAAGGCTTAAAAAGTCCCATAAAAAGACTCAAAGGGCTTCTTGGATATCAAAGGCTCCTTACAAAGCATTGCTTGACGAGTTAAGTGTACAGAATAAGAAACACACGGAATTCATTTCCTTTAAAATGCACATGGGATTAAGAATTATGGAGAGTGGGGCTTAGAAAAATACATTTGAGTTTTTATCTAAGTTAAAATGTGTAAAACACAGTCCGAGTCGCATTAGGTGCACAAATCATGCTGAAAAAAAGTCTCTAATCTGAGCAGTTCTACACCTCACTCTCACTGTCTGTGTATATATTAGCAGAGACTACTCCCCTGCAAAACATCGAAAGAGATTTTTAGGGTACATAACAGGAATTTTACAATCAAACAAGCACTCGTTCAAGATGGGCATTTTGCAGTCTCTACTCATGGCACCAAGTCTGAGGATGGCCAGTCTTCTTAGGCTTTGTGCCACCTACCAAATGGCTCACCTTCTCTGTTCACACACTTTCTTCGCTTTGGGAATACTCGCCTTGCACAGCTCCAATCTTCCTTTAGTGGCCAGATTTCAGAAGAACAAGCTTCATTTAAAGTTAAGACACATCAGGGGAGTTTAGGTTTAGAATTCAAGCTCACAAAAATCAGATGTGGCTTCTGTACTTGAGCCTGACAATGGCTTCTTGACTGTCCCTGAAGAGGAACCCATCTTAGTTTCAGTAGATATAACTATGAATAAATTCATTGACTTCTTTTGTTCAGGGTGTGTGTATATGTGTGTGTGTATGTTTGTGTGTATGTGTGTGTGTTTGTGTGTGTATGTGTGTGCATGCTTTTGTGTGTATGTGTGTGTTTGTATGTGTGTATGTGTGTGCACGTGTATGTGTTTGTGTGTATTTGTGTGTATGTATATATGTGTGTCTGTATGTGTGTATGTGTTTGTGTGTGTTTGTGTGTGTGTGTATATGCAGGGAGTCCAGAGATCAATCTTAGTTATTGTTCTTCAGATATCATACACACTATCAGCCAAGGAAGCCCAGTGATCTTCCTGCCTCTACCTCCCCTGTACCAGGATTACAAGTGATAGCCACTATTCTGTTGCTCTTGTTTTAAACATGAATTCTGGAGCTCGAACTCATGTTCTCATGCATACAAGACACACACTTTACCTCCGAGCCACCCACCTAACCCAAGTAATGACTGCCTGCTTTAGGAGTGCAATGTCTCAAACAGGTTCTCCTCAAATGTAGTGTTTTCCCAGAGATAGGAGATCAATGAAAACACACTAGACCACATCCGTGAGGTGAGCCTCATGCTTGGAATAAAAAGCAAGACCCTGTTCTTACCGCGTTGATCTATCTTTGGCAATGGTGAGTAGCAAGCTGGAGTTCAGGGGTCTATGCAGCTCCCATGGCTAGTGGACCATAGAGCCGTCCCCTTCATAAGAGCATGTGTAAGGTCCAGGAGGAGGGAGCACAGCATCCTCCACAATGCGAAAGCATCTCACTCGAGAGCTTCACAAAATGACCCTTTGACATTGCCTCCTTGTGGAGTGTTCTCACCAGCTGGCAACTGGAGAGGCTTTCCCTTCTTGAATATACACACTAGCTGCAGATAATTCTGAGTTCAGACCTCTCTTTCAGTCAGTTGCTCCGGAATCTGCATCTGAGGCATCTGCTAAGGCTGTGCTGGGAATGTTTGTACAAAGATGCTTCAATATACACGTCTTCGTTGGAAAGTTGGAAATATGTATCATGTCAGAGCCTCATTGTGTCAAGGATCTGTTCCTTTAAGATAGGGCCTTGCGTAGGGATTCGGAATTCAATCGCCTGTATCAGCCTTGGAGAAGCAGTCAAGAGACAGTGATTAAATAGCACAGATTTTTTTTTCAAAACTAGATGTTTACACAGCAAAATTGGAATGCTACTGTCAATTATTGAAATATAATGTCTTAAACATGGAAGGGAAGTAAGCACACCTGCTGACGCTTTCTTAGGCTGATGCAAATATCTCGGAAAGAGGAAATGTTTTATGAACTAGCTACTCCCCAAATCTCAGTTCTTAGAGAGCACAGTGTAGGTTTTTTATGTTGGTGAGCCAGATGGCCATTTGGGAAAATGTGTCTGGGACTCCATCCCTCCTGCCTACCCTCTATCCATGTCTACTTTGAGCCAAGTGGATTGGTGGCCACTCTAGCAGCCATGCATGGCTCCCTTCTCGTCCTCAGCCCTCCTTCCATCTGGCCTGGGCAATGTCCTGACACATGGGTTCCCTTCCAGCCCTAGCCACAGATGATGCCACCAGCTGGCACAGGAGCAGAGCTGGCAGCAAGCAGGGCACATGGGAGCCATGGACAGCCATCAGTGCCTGACACAATGCCTACTTTCCCTTTTGTTCTCCTTGCTTCTCATTTCTGTCTTGAATCTTCATTCCCACCCGAGAGCAAAAGCTTAGGGAAGCTGATAGCAGCAAAAGTTCCAGAACTTTCCATCTTTAAAAGTAGCCTCTGGTACAGTCTGGTCAGGTTGCCCAATGGTTTGCCTTCCCAATGGAATTTATTATGTAAGGGTAAGGTTGCTGGAGGACTCTCCAAGGGAATTTCCACAGGGGTCTGATATACTACTTCTGCTCACTGACAGATGGAGACACCTCCCCCAATGTCCTTGCTCTCCTTTTGAGTCAAAGTATCACTTCTCCTTACCAAATGGTCCATAGTCTGGAGATCTCACCTTAGTGACAAGTCAGCGACTCATCCCTGCCAAATACAGTCAAGTGCCACAAGGATGGCTTCTTCTGTATTTACCTTGGCTTTAGGAATAGATTCTCAGATACTGGGTATGGGGATCTAAGCTCTGGTCCTTTGGTTGAGTGGTAAGTGCTCTTAACTGATGATACATCTTGGCAGCTCACAGATCAAATTCCTTTTTTGTTGTTTGATTTTTGTTCTTTGCTCACCACTCTACCTTTATTTATTTATTTATTTATTTATTTATTTATCATACCAAACATAATTTCCCCTCCCTGTTCTCTCCTCCTGTTCTCCTTCCCACACCTCCCTTCCATTCCCCTCATCCACTCCGCTTCCTTTTCCATTCAGAAGGCCTCCTATGGGAGTCAACAAAGCATGGCATATCAAGTTGAGGGAGGACCAAGCTCTTCCCCATTTCATCAAGGATGTGCAAGGCATCCCACCATAGGGAATAGGTTTCAAAGAGCCAGCTAATGTGTCAGGTACAGGTCCTGGCCCCACTGCTAGGGGCCCTACAAAAGACCAAGCTACACAACTGTTGAGCATTAGCAAAAGGCCTACATTGGTCCAATGTTGACTCCCCAGCTGTTGGTCCAGAATCCATGAGCTCCCACAAGCTCAGGTCAGCTGTCTCTATGGGTTTCTCCAACATGATCTTGAGCCCCATCCCATGCTCATGTAATCGTTCCTCCCTCTCTTCAACTGAACTCCCAGAGCTCGTCCCAGTGCTTGACTGTGGATCTCTGCATCTGCTTCCATCAGTTACTGGTTAAAGGCTCTTTGATGATAATTAGGGTAGTCACCAATCTAGTTACAGGGGAATGCCAGTTCAGGTACGCTTTCCACTATTGCTAGGAATCTTAGCTAGGGTTGCTGTGAGATAATGCTTGTACACTGTAAAGATTTGTCACTCATATTAGTTTAATAGAACACTGATTGGCTACTAACCAAGCAGGAATTATAGGCAGGGCAATCAGTTTAAGAGAATTCTGGGAAGAGGAAAGGCAGAGACACCAGCCAGATGCAGAGGAAGCAAGATGAGAATGCTTGCTGAGAAAAGGTACCAAGTCATGTGGATAAATGTAGATAAGAATTATAGGTTGGTTTAAGTTGTAAGAGCTAGTTAATAATAAGCCTGAGTTAAAAGCAAAGGAAAACCAGCCTACAATTCACAACCACAGAGAAGCTAGACAACAAAGATGACCCTAAGAGTGATATACATGGATCTAATCTACATGGGAAGTAGAAAAAGACAAGATCTCCTGAGTAAATTGGGAATGTGGGGATCATGGGAGAGAGTAGAAGGGGAGGAGAAAGGAAGGAGGGGAGTGAAGAAAAATACATAGCTCAATAAGACATTCTAAAAATTAATAAAAATATTATATCAAAATATTTTAAAAATAAGTTTGAGTTAATCGGCCAAATAGTTTATAATTAATATAAGCCTCTATATGTTTCTTTGGGACTGAATGACTGAAGGACTGGGTGGAACATAAGCTTCCATCTACAAATGATATCCAACTTTCAGCAACTACACCCACATAAAGCCTGAGAGACCTTGAGAAGGGATTCTAGATGTAAAAGAACAGATTCAAGCACAGTTTCTTGGTAGCAGCAATATCTCAGGTGGGCTCTGTGTGCTAGAGGCAAGCAGAGGTGTGGCTCCTTCAAGAGATGCTTCCTGACTCAGTGTTAGCAGCAAAAATTATGAGACCTTTTTTAAGAGGTGCTACCACAAAACACTTAAATTGTGTTTGTGAGCAGTTAGAATCATGCTTCTTGGTAGTGGCATGGACCTAGTAACTCCACAGAGTTGTGAGAATGAATGTGGATTCTGCCA
Organism: Ellobius talpinus; assembly: GCA_001685095.1. Taxonomy (NCBI): domain Eukaryota; kingdom Metazoa; phylum Chordata; class Mammalia; order Rodentia; family Cricetidae; genus Ellobius; species Ellobius talpinus. Next base: position 7,307 of record LOJH01005337.1, on the reverse strand, counting down.
CCATACCTCCACCATGAACCTAGATACTCAGGAAGCCAAGGAATGGGTTGAAGCCCACCGGCAAAGCAACAGCTTTAATCCTAGCCATATCACTTAGCAGATTAAAGACTCGTGGTCAGAAAAAGATAGTGATATACAGTAAAGACAGATTCAGATCAAAAAAACTCCTCTAGATGGTTATGTGTTATAAAATATATGTAGGCTTGAGAAAGAAAGGAAAAAGGATAAAGTTCTAAAAAAATAGAATAGTCAGTTGTGGAGAAACATGATTTTAATCACAGTACTTGGGAGGTAGAGGTAGATCTCTGAATTTGAAGCTAGCCTGGTCTACAGAATGAGTTCCAGTACAGTCAAAGATACACAAAGAAACTCTGTCTCAAATAACAAAAATTAAAAATAAAAGAAATAGAGAAAAATCCATGTAAATATGGAAAACACACATAAAATCTGAATACTGAATACTGTATGTTATTGTGTTGACTTTGAATTGTTTGACTACTTAGGAAGGAGTAATAGCTGCTAAGAGACATTTGGTTATAAATGCTGCTGGATTAATCCAACCTATATATTTTGAAAATGCCTTGACTTCAAAATTTAAGTCAAAGATATGCTACGTTGGAGAAGAGTTTTTGCTTTTGTTTGCACAAGAAATGAGAGGCTGTGGATTCATTCTGGGTTAAGGAAAATAGGGTATGATTGAGGAAGACCCATGGAAAAATCTCACATGGGAAAGGATAGCCCAGACTATCCAACATTTCAAAACACCTCTGTTGCAGTTTCTTCTGAGTTCTACACTCAGAACAGCCTCAAGCCTGCTGGATGAGATTATCCAGCCTCACAGAATACTCCAATAAGGACTTGACCATAATTCTAAGTTTTCTTTGGGTACTCATAAGAATATCAGTGCCCCCAGTCAGCAGGAGGTAGCCTAGAAAACTACATCCACATTCCCAAAAATTAAATTATGGATGTTTGTCTTTGTTTAGACTATTGGTTACAAGTTGTTATGGATAATGGTCAGGAAAAAAGCTAAACAAGGGAGATTAGAGTCAGAGTTCTTGCTTTGAAAAGAAATAAATGGGAAAACTGTGGGATAATTCTTTTCTACTCTGTAAAAATTTGTCACTCATATAGGTTTAATAAATCATTGATTGGCCATAAACCAGGCAAGAAGTATAGGTGGGCCAACCAGACTAAGAGAATTCTGGGAGGAGGAAAGGCAGAGAGTCAGTCACCAGCCAGATGCAAAGGAAGCAAGATGAGAA
>LOJH01005336.1:21206-34335 GCA_001685095.1 Ellobius talpinus | reverse complement strand
CTGTCCTGTAGACCAGGCTGGCCTCAAACAGAGATCTGCCTATTTCTGCCTCCTGAGTGCTGGGATTAAAAGTGTGCGCCACTACCGCCTGGCTATTAGCTTTCTTCTAAAACTACATCCAAACAAGTCCCAGAATAAGAGGGGGAGCCTCCTGTTGCCTGTGTCACCCTGACGATGCTCTGGGGAGGGGCTCGGCTTCTTTTTATCACCTCATCCATCCCCTCACACTCCCAGAAGCTGCTCCTGGAATCTGAACAGCTCAGGGAAGGAGTCTGTGGCTCCCAGAAGTCCTGAGTACACAGATGCATAACTCAAGCCTCAGCTCCCACAGCTACTGGATGGTCAGGGGACATCCTCATTCTAGTATTTTGTGAATTTCTAGATTCAACCCTAGCACAATGTGAATGCAGTGAGCCCTGGGCCTACTCTTGTCTGTTTCCAAACTGGATGGTGAAGTTGGTTTAAAAGTGACTACCGGTTACCCTAAAACACCCACCTGAGGCCGAAACCCTAGGGCTGCCAACAACCATGGGTGGTCCAAAAATGGTCCTTGGTGCATTGGAGGCTGATAGGTGCTGAAGGGACCATCTATTTGTGTCAAGATGCCTTTCCCTGCTCCAGGTTTATATAGTGAAAACACATAGTTCTATGTGGTTATTCGCCCACGTGGGCTGGAAAATGTTAGCTCTCTCCTCTATGGGGTCACGCACTTACCCAGACCAACACATTTCTGGCCATCTTTCCCACCTCCAGCTCTGGTGTGTTTCCCATCCAATTATTTGGGGTGATGAAGTTGTATGTTTTCTGGATTTTTCAAAGTGGAGATTTCCCCCTCTTCTCTGGTTTGTTTGATTTGGTGTAAGAGGACTGGGAGAGAGCTCAGGGTCAGGGCCAGCTCTAAGGCCCTGCTCCATGTTCCTGACTCAGGGCCAGGCCCCCCAGGTGCCGGCTTTCTGCCTCACATCCCTCCAGCTAGGGGTCTGCTCTGCATTCAGTGGGTAGCTGGTGGAAACCCTCACGGTGGTGGGGAAGGTGAAACAGGCTGCGAGAACGGGTTCTATCTGGCAGGACTGAGTGGGCTCACTGGAAAGGGAGCCTGGTCTGTACCGCAGGTGGAAGTGCTCAACAACAAAAGCCTTATAGGAGGAGGAGGCGATCTGAAGATTGATCACCTCGGGGGATGCTAAGACGCAAGCATACCAGGGTTGGGTGCACCTGCTTTGGTGTGGCCTACCTCCCTGCTCTTCCACAGAAAGAACCAACAGAGTGAAGAATAAACACCTGGCAAGGTGTGGGGTGGAACCCCCGCACTGTGGAGTCAGTGATATGCTCTGACTGAAATGGATTCTCATTGGTGGGGTGCGGGAGAACTAGCATGGTGAGCCCCTTCCTACCTACCTCCAGCAGGCATTGCCTACCAGGTTGGTGCCTGGCCAGTGGCTGGAGAAGGTAGCTTGGGTCAATGCCCTAGAGCCTTCCAGAACTTAAGTAGGAAATTGCGAAACAAGGCTGCATTTTGAAAGAGAAAGTATGTGAAAAATGGTTCCTCCCTCGCCTGCCCTCCCCGGGGCTCGGTGCAGGGAGGTGGGTGAGATGGATTCCTGGCTGCGCCTACTCATGTGGGAAAGAGGGCAGGGGCAAAATCCCAGCAGCTGCCAGCCTCTGATTATTGATTATTGATGGCATGGTGCACTTTCCCCAGCTGTTGAGCCTGGTCTATGGACAAGGCCAGCTGCTTCCTCCAGCTGAGTTTTGTGTCTTCAAAGGGATGGCTTCTAAGGGTTCCCTTTCCAACTTCATATGGACCATGGCTGTTGACTGAGTATTTGGAATGTCTTCAGGTTGAGCCAGGCCTGTCCATAAAATGGGAGGCATTTGGCGGTTCCATTGCCTCTGGCTCCCAGTCTTGGCCCTGGCCTGGCTGTCTTCTTCAAGGAGCTGTGTGGGCCTCCTGCCAGCATGCTTCCCTGGGAAACATTGAAGTGAGTTAAAGTCAACAATGAGTTCATCTCCAAAAAGAATAAGCCAAGAGCCCCAGGGCATGGAGACAGGAGAAGGCCGACTAGAGACTGCGGACAGAGAGGGGCTAGGTGATGCTAGGGCAGCCAGACCCAATCCAAGTCTGGCAAGGGAGGCGGTGGCGCAAGGGACAGCAGAAGCACTTTCTGACACCAGCCCTGGAAGGCAAACTTGGCACAAGTGGTGGTGACGAGGATGTCACATCCCCAGAGCCATGCAAAGTGTTCTTTAATGGATTAGGGGAGGGGGGCTGAGGCAAGGCAGAGAGAAAGAGACTGGGGTGATGGGTAATGAGTTGTGACCCAGCTGTCCTCAGGCCTGCCTGGAAGGATGGGGTGTGCACCAGGATAGACATTTGGACAGGGACAATGTCCTGCCGCCATCTCATCTCAAGTCTCAAGTGTTGGAACCGGGGATATTATGATGTCAAGGTCGAGGGCAGAGTGGCCTCGTGCTTGTTACAAAATCTGACATTTGTGTGCATGCCAGGTGCATGCGTCTGCAGATGTACATGCATGTGTGTAGGGTGTGTGTGCGTGGTGTATGTGGTGTGTGTGTGTGGTGTGTGTATGGTATGTGTATGTATTGTATGTGTGTGTGGTGTATGTGATGTGTGTGTTTATGTGTGTGGCATGTGTATGTGTGGTGTATGTGGTGTGGTATATGTGGTGTGTGTGGTGTGTGATGTGTGTATGGTGTGTGTATGTATGGTGTATGTGGTGTAGTGTGTGTGGTGTGTGTGGTGTGTGGTGTGTGGTGTGTGTGTGTGTGTGTGTGTGTGTGTGTGTGTAGACTAGAGGACAACCTTGGTGTCATTCCTCAGGAGTATTTACCTTGTCTTTTCAGACTGTCTCTTCACTGGCCTGGAGTTCACTAAGTAGATTAGGCTGACTAACCCCAGAAAGCCCCAGAAATCTGCCTGTCTCAGCCTCCCCTGGGCTGGAATCATAAGTGCATGCCACTATGCCCAGAATTTAAAAGGGGTTCCAGGGAGCAAACTCAGGTCCTCGTCCTTGCTAGGAAAAGAGCATTTTACTGACCCTGCTATCTCCCCAGTGCAGGACCCGACATCTGAATCTGCACCTCTCTGTACTGGCCCAGCTGTCTCCCCAGTGCAGGACCCGACATCTGAATCTGCACCTCTCTATACTGACCCAGCTGTCTCCCCAGTGCAGGACCCGATATCTGAATCTGCACCTCTCTATAATGACCCAGCTGTCTCCCCAGTCCAGGACCCGACATCTGAATCTGCACCTCTCTATACTGACCCTGCTATCTCCCCAGTGCAGGACCCGACATCTAAATCTGCACCTCTCTATACTGACCCAGCTGTCTCCCTAGTGCAGGACCCGACATCTGAATCTGCACCTCTCTATACTGACCCTACTATCTCCCCAGTGCAGGACCCGACATCTGAATCTGCACCTCTCTCCTTCTAGATATGTCCCTGAGCGCCCTACACAGGATCAGGGTGTCTGACTGTGCCAGGGCCTGCTTCTGATTGCTCTTCCTGAAGGGCATTGGACTGGTGTTGACTCACATGGCTAGACTCTCTGTAGCATTCAGAAGGCCCAGTGGAGACACTGGAGCCAGCTGAAGCTGGAGCCGTTCTCTGTGGGCACCAGAGTGGAATCCTACCTCACTCCACCAGCTCAAGGGCTGCTAGAGGAGGGCGTCCATGCCTCCCTGATAAAAGCTGGTCATGCCAGGTTGAAATATACATAAGAAATCTGGCTCAGACCTCCACTACGCGCCGGAGGCTTGGAGACTCTGGCAAGGATTGCCTTGAATATACACTTGGCCTCTCTCCCAAGGGCAGGATCGTTGCCGATAGACTGTGTTTGATTTCTCTCCTGCCCTCACATTCATTCTCCCAGATATTTTATTGTACGAGGTATTTGCCTGCCATGCATATTTACAATTCTTTCCCTGCCACCAAACCAACAAAGTGTCCACAGACATTGAGTCTCGATTTCTTCCAAACACATTCTCTCCGATTCCCATGGCTTACCCTTCTCCTGTTTCCACCATTTCTTTTTCTTTTTTTTCAAACATATTTCATCCTCTGATTCTTCTGAGCCCTCTCCATGCTGGCTGAGCTGGGCTTCCCTGCTCTTCTGGAGAGCCGTTGCTGTCCCAAGCACCAGAAGCCTTAGTCTGCTTTTAAAATTTTTTTTAATGTGCACTTGAAAGTTATTCAGGTTATGGTCATGACTTACCTTCTCCATATGTCTCCTGGATATCTAACTCATGACGTTTGCCTTCTGCTATCATGAACTAAATAGTGGGTGAATGGGAAAAAGAGAACTGATGAAAAAGTTCCATTTGAATTATCTTCCTGTGTACATGGTGTGTGCAGGCGTGCACACCGGTGTGTACACATGCATGCGGAAGGCAGAGGTCAGCCTTGCGTGTCATCCTTTGGGGCCATCCTCTTGTTTTTAGAGATAAGATCTCTCGTTGGCTTGCACTCGCTAATTAAGCTAGGCTAGCAGACCACACTTTCCCAGTGCCGGGATGCCATGCACAAGCCATCGCACCCGCACTTTCCCAGTGCTGGGATGCCATGCACGAGCCATCGCGCCCACACTTTTTAGTTAGGTCCTGGGGATTGCTTGAGATGATAAACGTTGATGGTTCTGACTCCTTTTCCTTTCTAGGAGTAAAGGGGTGGGGGTAGGGTCAGTCTTAAGATAGTTGGAACCCTGGCCTCAAAGCAGTCTGACTTCCATCTCCCTGTCATTCACCAGTACTAGTCCTGACAAGCCAACTTTTCAGGGGTACTGCCTGCTGCTCCCATCCCTTGCCCCATCTTCTCTTCTTATTACTCACTGGTGCCCAGTACAAAGGGACTGTACTGGTTGGGTGTTTGGTTAGTTGGTTGGCTTTTTGTCCACTTGACTGACACAAAATAGGATTACCTGGGAATAGGAACCTCAGTTGAGAGGTTCCACAGATTAGCCTGCAGGCAGGTCTGTGGGGGCATTCTCTTGATTACTGATTGACATGGGCAGGTCCAGTTCACTAAAGGCAATGTCACCCATACTGTATGATAGGATGGTCCTGGGTATATAAGGAAGCAGGAGGAGCAAGCCGTGGCGACTAAAGCGGTATGCAACATTCCTCCAGGGCTTTTGCTTCAGTTCCTACCTCTGGATTCCCGCCCTGTTTGAGTTCCTGCCTTGACTTCCCTCAGGGGACTGTGATCAGGACGTGTAAATCAAATAAACCCTTTCCTCCCTAGGCCTTTTTGGGTCGTGATGTTTGTCACAGCAATAGGAAGTAAATTAAGACAGGGAACTTCACATATCAATACACTGTACAACATGTTTCCACCCCAGACACACCGGTAGCTAGCCCACTCCTGTTTAACACTGAACAAATGACCGTCCTCTGTGAAGCACCCCTGCCCTAGGGAGTAGCAGTCCCCTCTGCATTTCTGTGGATCGTCCATCCACTGTCAACTTGTCTACGACTGCACCCTCTAGTTAAATGTTCCCCCCAGAAATCAGGGCTTGAGCCCATTCCTGTTTACAGTGGCTTGAGGTAGTGATCCCAGACACCCAATCTCTTTCTTGCTTTCGTGGTACGGACACCTCTACTGCAAAGATGGTCAACGTACCTAAAACCCAAAGGACTTTATGTAAGAAATGTGGCAAGCATCAGTCTCATAACATTACCCAGGATGAGAAGGACTAGGGCTACCTTTGGAAGCAGAGTGGTTATCATGGGCAAACAAAGGCAAGTTTTCCAAAAGAAGGCCAAAATCACAAAGAAGATGGTGCTCAGGGTGAGTGTGTCTAACTTAACTGAAGATTCAAGGGGCTGCTGGCCCTTAAGAGGTGAAAGCATGGGCTGGAGAGATGGCTCAGACGTTAAGAGCATTTGACTGCTCTTCCAGAGTTCCTGAGTTCAATTTTCATCAACCACATGGTGGCTCACAGCCATCTATAGTGAGATCTGGTGCCCTCTTCTGGTATGCAGACGTACATGCAGGAAGAACACTGTATACATACTAAATAAATAAATATTTATTTTTTTTAAAAAAAGAGGTGCAAGCATTTTGAACTGGGCAAAGAAAAGAGAAAAGGCTAAGCGTTGTCTGAGAGGAAATACTAAAGCAGTGGAAAAATTACCTGTTAAAGAATAAAATCATTGTTAGTCATGAAAAAAAGAAAGAAAAACCGAGTGCTTGAGCTCCTTTGCTGCCCAGGACTCCCAAGGATGTGCCGCCTAAGTACCGCAAACATTTATATGGTGCTTATCCCTGCTCAGCCTTGGCTTGGATTCTTAACCTTCAACTTAGCCTTGTATGGTGGACACAGCGGGTGGAAAGGATGGAGCCAAAGGCCTACCCACGACTAATGAATGGAGAGGCCAGGACTGGAGCCCAGCTAGCTGGGCCCTGCTATTGCCTAAGCTGAGGCGATGCACATGCTATGCCTGTTTTCCTGTCTGCATGTGTTAGTGTCCTGCCGCCAGTCACACCCCTCGACCGACCGGAAGAGGAATGATACCGCATAAACTCATAAACCGCATCCACAGTTCGCAGGGCCTTCTACCAGCTGCACCTCTCTACTCCAGCCTACCTTCAACCATTGGTAGCGATTGCTCAAGACGGGCTCACCATGGCTGGAGCTGGCAGAATGTATCCCAGTGGTTGCCTTGGCCTGAAGACCCCAATGTGCCACGACCATATTGGACAGAACAGTCTCTCAACCTCATCCTTCGACTCAAGGTCACCACAGTCTCAGAGAATCCAGTTAAAAGGACTTTTTGAGTCGAGTCCCTTCTTGAAGTCCCCTTCTTCTCTGAGATCATAGTGGAAAATCCTGAGTGTCCTTGGGGCCGCGGGGGGGGCAACACCTGATAGACCCTATTTGATCTCAGACAGCTTCTCTGCCCCTCCCCATGAAATCTAAACTTCTGCAAAGAGCCCTCTGCTGGCCCACGAAAGCATCAGCTATACTCAGATGTACAAGGGATGCCTGCCTGGTTTGAATTTCCGGCGCCTGCGGGGTGTGTGGTGAGGGGAGCGGGGAAGGGCATATTCCCTGTTGGGATGGGGAATACTCTCGGAGAACAATGGCAGCTGCATCATCTGCCCGTCACATGCCTAGTCAGCTCGGGAAATGCACACCAGTGTCCTTGGATAGGGATGTGGGCAAGTCATCTTGTCAAGGGCTGAGGAGCAAAAATATTTTTAGGCTCTGTGGACCATATGTTGTCTGCTGCAGCCGTTCATCTCCCGCTTGTAGGGCCAAAGCAGCCAAAGGCCATGTGTAAACAAATGGTGTGGCTGTCTTCCAGCAAAACCTTATTTATGAACCCTGAAATTTGAATTTCATATCACTTTCATGCGTCATAAAACGTTATTTTTATTTTGACTTTTTCGGCCATTTAAGAAACTAAAATCCATTCTTAGCTTTAGGGCCATATAAGAATAGGCAGTGGGTGGGATTTGGCCAGTGGGTTGTAAGTCTGCCTATCCCTGTGCTAGGAAATCGGCTAAATGGTTTGGTTCATGGGTTTTTTTTGTTGCTTTTTTTTGTTTTTTTTTATGGGCACTGATGGTGTGGGAGGTGGGAAGCATGGTGGAAATCCAAAGCCCCAGTCCTGGACAGAGTGGAGAGGCATCCTAGGATCCCAGACAACTCTCAATCCTTCAAATTTATTAAAAGTTACTAGCAAGTTCCTTTATCCTGATTCGTAGGATATATTAGTATATTAGGATAGCTTTTTTTTCCAAAGATGAAGAAGGCATGAACTTTTTTTTTTGATTTTTTAAGATAGGGGTTCTCTGTGTAACAGCCCTACCTGTCCTGGAACTCACCTTTGTAGACCAGGCTGGTCTCAAATTCACAGAGATTCACCTGCCTCTGCCTCCTGAGTTCTGGGATTAAAGGCGTGCGCCACCACCTCCAGCTATGACCATTTTCTAATGAGGCTCTTTACACAAGTTACGCAAGGGCCAGATGTGGTGGTGCATTTTATTCCAGCTATTCTTAAAGTGTGGAGATTTTTATTGTAGATGTAATGGAGAAAGCAGGCAGACGGAAGAGCCCAGGCTGAACATGGCCAGCAGACTAAACTGGACCATGGGAGGACAGAGGGGGAGGGAGACCAAGAGAGGAGGCCCAGGCTAAGAGACCGGCCAGAGGCTGGTATAGCTGAAATAGCTGAGTTATACAGGGATTGTGCTGGGGTAAGGGAAACGGAAGCCCAGTCCTTGGAAAGTAGGTGGTTAAAGAAGGGGGTGCAGTGAGGAGTGCTGGGAGGGGTCACAGGTGATGGGCAATGCATGCTGGGAGACCTGGTCAACATCATTTTGATGTGTTAATAGACACCCCAGTTAGCTCTTTCTCCTAAGGTCAACCCGGAGGCCTCCACAAAGCATGCGCACACGTGTGCACAAACACCCTCTGTTACATATGCAAACATCTCACCCCATCCCCACACCACACATATACACGGAAAAAAATAAATGAAAACAATATAGATTAGGGTTGGGCCACTTTCTCATCTGCCGCCGCTTGAGAAGTTATTCACATTAACGTTTTGCCTACAAATCTCTACTTTGCAGTTAAGGTTCTGCCCCCATCTAGACCAGACCAGACACAGAAGCAAAAGGGATGCAGGAGGTCACAGAAATCTAGTGTCTTTTTGGGGAGGAGCTGTTCTAAGGGTAAAACTGACCGTCTGATAGAGTTTCCTGGGACACAATAGTTAAAGAATTGACGTCTCCGACTCTTCAGTGTGACAATATTCGGGGAATAAGCCAAAGAACCCTGTGGTCATTTTTTTAAAAGGCATTTTCCTAAGGAAAAGGGGGAAGGGGAAGAATTACACAGAGATTTAGTCTAACAGCTTAAAACTTGAAAGGATCACTGACTGGACAGATAGATATCAAATATAAGAAGAAACGCACTGATCCTGGAGGGATGACTTAATATGGGCCTCCAGCCTGCTTGGATCTTAACAGTTGTCTACAATTTGGAAGTAGACTTCCAATTCCCACATCAGTGTGCACTCTGGGTGCATTTCTCAGGATGCATCCAGCGGCTCTGAGTTATCTAAACCAGGCTGCGAACGAAAGGCTGTTAAAGGCATCTCAGGTTAAGTGCATCTCAGGTTGTTCTTAAGCAGCTGGGAAATATAGGGACCCAGCATAGGCTCCCAAAAGGCCTCTGTTTGTTTTTCCAAAACTTAATCTAGGGATCTTTCTGAAGACCTTCTAAACCCTGAAATTTGAGGAATGCCAAGAGAGTATCAGTTTCTTCATCACTTCTCATAGGGAGCCAGCTTGCCAGCTTGCTGTGTCCTTGTCTAAAAGCTTCTTGGGCATTTTAAATTGAAAGTGGAGGCATGGGGCTGGAGAGATGTGCCAGCAGTTAGTTAATAAAAGCATTTGGTGCTCTGGCAGAGGACTGGGGCTTGGTTCCCAGCTGCCACATCAGGTAGCTCCCAACCATCTGTAATTTCAGTTCCAGAACATCTGATGCCCCCGTCTGGTCTCCGTGGGTACTGCATGCACTGGATGTTTAAGTGAACCTAAACGTTCACATAGGTCAGGCTAGCCTTGAACTCACAGAGACCCACCTACCTGCCTCTGCCACCCTCTACTAGGAATAAAGGCGTGCACCACAGCGCCAAAACAGAAATACTATTTTTTAAAGGAAGAAATGGAGGATGATTTGACTAGTGAAGCCCTAACTTTGAGGTGGTATTTTCTGGTTAGCAGTTCAGATTGTATACAATGGAGTTTTGTTTGGTTGTTTGTTTTCTACAGATGAAACAAAGCAACCAAACCCCACTGAAGCCACATGAAGAATCCTTTGCTTTGGCACCTCCTGCTTTGGCATTTGGACTGTTTTGCATTGAGTGGAGTCACTCTAGAGTCTGGCGTATTTGTTTGTTTTTAAGCAGAGCCTTGCCAGGCTGGCCTCAAACTAACTAAGAATGACCTTGAACCCCTGACTCTCCTTTCCCCACCTCCTAAGTGTGAGATCACAGGCACACACAGTAACACGCCAGGCTTTATATAGTGCTGAGGGTGGAACCTGGGGTTTTGCACATGCTAAGCGAACACTCTATCTACTCCTTGAACTAAGGTCTCTCTATGTAGCTCAGGATGGCCACGAATTCACAGCCATCTTCCTGCTTCAGTCCTCTGACTTCTGGGATTACAGGCCTGTGGCACCTGTTCTCCCTATGTAGCTCAGGCTGGCCATGAATTCATAGCACTCTTCTTGCTTCAGCCCTCTGACTTCTGGGACTCTGCCTGTGGCACCCCACCCTCACAGGGTGCAATGCTTGCCCCAGAAGATAGGAATCTGCTGCTGGTGAGGAATCTAACGAGGACACGTGGAAGTCTCTGTGGCAGTTCAACTGAGAATCATAAGCCAACAAGCTGGCACTAATTAAGAACTGATGGCCTTGTAATGGAGCATTTCCAAAGGATGAGGACCCTGGGCTGCAGCAGAAATACAGACACTTGGGGCAGAGCCAAGATGTGTTTTCAGAGAGCAACAGAGCCCACTCCAGCCTTCCTCACCTTGGCCCTGCTGGAGAAAATGAAGAGGATGCAAGATTGTGAAAAGGAAACCAGGTCTTCATGAGCCAGCTTCTGGTCAGATCATCAGAGAGCCCCAGGGTGACTTTCAGGGAAGAGTTTGATTTTCAGGGCTAAAATTTCTGTGTGGGGTTGGGCAAGTAGCTGTTGGTAGAGTGTTTGGCCAGCACACACACAGTCCTGTATTTGATCCCTGGCACTGCATAACCAGGCGTTTATGCAGGCACTGCATAACCAGGACTGCAGAAACCACTGCTTAATCACAGAGCTTGGGAGGTGGATACAGGAGAACCAGAGGTCATCCTCAGTTACATGCCAAGTTTGAGGCCAGCCTGGGATTTATGAAATCCAGTATCAGCAAAACAATAAGAGCAAAAAGAATAAAATTTCTGTGTATACAAGAATCACTAGGAGATCTGGGAATATATCTTAGTAGTAGAGTGTTTACCTGGCATGGGTGAGGCCCTAGGTTCAATTCCTAGTGTCACCAAAGCAATCGCTAGGGTCACTAAGGCATGAGCACGTCACTTAGTGGTAGTGCACTTTCCTAGCATGTAGGTGACCTAGTTGACCCTAGTGCTGGAGGAAAAAATAAATCATTGAAAAGCAGATTATCACCGGGTGGTAGTGGCGCGCACCTTTAATCCCAGCACTTGGGAGGCAGGGGCAAACTGATCTTTGGGAGTTCAAGGCCAGCCTGGTCTACAAAGCAAGTTCCAGGACATCCAGGGCTGTGACACAGAGAAACCCTGTCTCAAAACACCAAAAACAAAAAATAAAAACAAAAGTAGATTATTTTACTTTTGAGCTCCTATTTCCAATCCTGTGGAGCAGGGAAGCTCTGGGGAGAGGCTCAGGAGGCTGCATTTCAAACCCACTTCCCCAAGTGATTCTGATGCTGGTGGTCCTCAGACCACAATGGAAAATTCTTCTTTAGAAGCAACTGCTGTTTACCCATCTGACACCCATGACAAGATGAAAATGAGGTCAGGATTCTCCACTTCCTGTGAAAACATCAGTTCAGTATACAGTGCAGGCTTCTTTCAAGAGGGAGGCATTTCTAGCTGGCCTCTGAGGGACTCTCCCCATGCACACAGACCCGTGGCTATGAGCAACAGGATGGCCGAGGATGCAGCGCTAACCCTGGGTCCGGAGAAAGAGAGAGGGCTTTGCATCTGCACAGTATGAACTGTGTCTGCAATGTGCTCGTGTACCATAACTCATGGCATCACCCTGCAAGTGTTCAGGGCAGTTAAACTATTCTGTCTGCTGCAAAGCTGAGGAATCGTAACTTCTGGAGGTGTCATGCCTCCTCCAATTGCCATACATTAGGGGTAAGAAAAGTGTGAAGAAACAATTGCTGTCTTATAACTGTGGGAAGGAGGATAAACAAAAGGCACCAGTAACTTGAGCTGAACTCACCTCCGTCATCAGGTTCTTCATCTGCTGGTAGAACCCAGGCTGGCTGTCAGGCTCCGCAAATAGCATTTGAAGAGTCGATAGGTCAGACTGTAAAAGTAGATGGGAAATTGGTACCAGGGTCGGAGAGTAGGGGAGAAACAACACACCATATCATCTGGGAAAATAAAACTCTTTGGCAAGACTTCACAACAGCCTGATTCAAAATTTCATAATGAAATTATGTCTCTGATCAAAGCCTGCATGAGCTCATGGGCTGATTTTTGCCATTCGTGTTTATTCTGGTTTGCACCAAGTTGAGGCATCAGAAACATATTAATCTAATCATCTCTCTGGGAGGAGGCTCTTGTACCCTCATTTGGGGATCAAAGGGACCATCTTCAGCCCCTCACTGAATGTGCAGCTTTCTTTGATTGGTTCTCAGAGTTTCCTTAGGAACATATCAGGGGTATAACCTTCCTAGCAAGGTTGAGGTTTGTGACACTTGCCCGTGAGGTAAGAAAAGCAAAGCTTAAGGGAATGGGAGCTGGGCAGTGGTGGCGCACACCTTTCTTCCCAGTACTTGGGAGGCAGAGGCAGGCGGATCTCTGTGAGTTTGAGGCCAACCTGATCTACAAGTGAGTTCCAGGACAGCCCGGGCTACACAGGGAAACCCTGTCTTGAAAAACAAACAAACAAACAAACAAGATAATGTCTCCTATAGCCTGCCTTGTACCTCCTTATATAGTCCAGGCTAGACTAGTCTTGAACTCAGGGCAATCATACTGCTTCAGCCTCACAAATGCTGGATTACAGTCTCATGTCACCACCTCAGCTTTGTTTTAGGTTCTGAGGACACAGAGGTGGAGATGTGTACAAGGCTTCTGCCTTCTGAAGCTTACGACCTACATTCAGGTAAATAGCCAATCCTCTTGTGAGTGAGACCATTTCACCTAGTGGCGTGCGCTGTGAAGTATAGTGGAATGGAATAACAGGAAGGAAGTGGTGGGTTTAAATCAATAAATCAGGAAAGACTTCTACCAGTAGGATAAGCTGCCAGATAAATCAATTGGAAAACGACAAGTGGCTGGGCGGTGGTGGCTCACGCCTTTAATCCCAGCACTTGGGAGGCAGAGGCAG
>LOJH01005336.1:0-15082 GCA_001685095.1 Ellobius talpinus | reverse complement strand
CAAAGCTACAGAGAAACCCTGTCTTGAAAAACAAAACAAAACAAAACAAAAAAAGCGTCTGCAGACCTGGGCCCATTCACCTCTTTTCTAGTTACCTGGGAGATGGTTGCACAAGAAGTGGCTTTGCAGGTGCTCTGCTCCATTTGCCTTGCAGCAGGGTGATGCCTTTATTGGTCCTTGCAGTAGCGAGGAGAGTTTTTCCAGTCACGGGGATTGGAGCTTCTTTAAGAATTCCTGCTTTCCACTGTAATGTGGAGATAGTCATTGTTTGCCTGGCATCTGACCCCTGTGCTAATGCAGGTGACCCTTGCCTGTCACTCTGTTTAATGCCTTCTGATGGGCTGTCCCCCCTAAGAACTGAAACAGAAAGAGGCAAAGACAGAGTCAAGAGGAGCTCAGGGGAGAGTGCTTGCCTGGTATACACAGAGTCCTAGGGGCTACCCCATCACCATAAAAGAAGTAAATGTTGATGTATGTGAATGCCAGAGAAGGCTATGGAGGGATTGTTTATCATGGTTGTTTATCAGGTCCAGAGTATCTGAATTTGGAATCAAGTTGTGTATGTGTGACTGAAGGCAAGTTATTAAGTCTCGGTCCCTTAATTTCCTAATTTCTAAAATGGGGATAAGAAAGGAACTGTTCCAAGATGGTTGTAGTGGAACACACCTATAATTCTAACACTTGGGAGATGGAGGCAGGAGAAGCAGAAATTCAAGGCTAGCCTGAACTACATGAAACCTTCACTCAAAAAGTGGGGGGCACTCGTGAGAAAGCTCAGTGGTAAAGATGGTTACCCTCGAACTTACCTGAGTTCTGTCTCTGGAAGCCACATAATGGAAGGAGGAAAGGACATCAGTAACTCCTGCAAGTTGTCCTCTGATCACACAAGGGCGTCATAAGTCAATATAAGAAGAAATCCATGTGACATGCTTAGCCTAGTACCTGGCAAATAGTGTGAGTGCTTGACGCTTGTGTCCGCATGTGCTGTGTGGACCTGAATGCTTTCTTTAACCTCAGAAGTCTGGTGTTCTCCAGATGCCATTGTCTCCTTGTAGATGTCCTGAATATCTTAGCAGTCCCTTCGAGCTCTCTTAACTCTGAGTTTTGGAGTTTCTTCTCTGTCTCTGTGAATGATCAGCTGCAATTGGCTCCAGGTTTCTTTGCCAGGACTGGCAGGAACTAAGACATTTGTCAGATCTCAGTTCCACTCATTTGTTTAATTTTTGGTTTCATCCAATCAGGAAGTTGGGCTTGGAAAACTGTTGAAACCCATTATGTTTGGTGGGTGAATTCCTAGTGTGCGAGAACAAGAGAGGCCCATTACCCCCTTTTCATAAGTTGCAAAAAAGTGGCTAGATGTGCAGGCACTTGAGTAGTTGAGAATGACCTATCTATCATCTTGCCTTCCCCACATCAGTGAGAAGATGAGGGCAGAGGCAAAACCAATCCCTTATTAAGTGGCAATGTCTTTATCTGTGAAATAGGAAACACTCGTGTGATCAAGCAGGCATCATTACAAAAATTTCAAGAAGAAATGGATAAAGTTATGAAGGATCCATACAAAGTTGTCATGAAACAAAGCAAGTTACCGATGTCTCTTCTGCGTGATCGAATCCAGCCTCATGTAAGATGAAGCGCCGTGTTGCTGGTAGGGTTTTTTGGACCAGCTCTGAGCAGATACCTCTGTTTGTCTTCGGCTTTCATAGGCAGCAGTGGGAACTGGGAGACTTGGCTCTCTCCTTTGCCACTCTCTGTATGGATTGAGTCTGGCCCAGGAGGTGCAGTGCTGCGTGACTCCAAATGAGGCTTTGCAGCCAGACCTGAGTTTTGGTCTTCACTCATCCCCTTCTCTATCCTGTTACCTTTCTCCATGAATCTTAACTTCCCTGCCATAAAGAGAACGTGCCTCTTTTCATGTTTGGATACACCTGAAGCACCTGTGTGTGGCCCTGCTAATAAGGCTAAAGAAGTTGATAGCTGTTAGGAATGTTGTTATCTGTGTGTTTATGCATGCATGCCTTCACATGTGCTTGTGGAGACCAGGGACAGCCTCAGCACTACCTACCTTCCCTTTTTTGCTTTTTGAGGCAGGTTCTTTCACCAGACTGGAACCTACTAAGTAGGCCAGACTGGCTAGGAGGCCCCTGGGATTGGCAGTGATAGCTCATCATCTCTGGGGAGACGTAGAATGAAGGTTGAGATGGAAGGAGTCCTTCAGTGTTTTATGCTTCCCAGCCTTTGTGAAATCTTGGAGGTGGTTTGAGCTGAAGCAAAGGATGCGTTCAGATTGTTGTTTGCTGGAGTTTAGTAGTACAGTAAGGGCTGAGTCTGGAGACAGCAGAATGAGTTCACACAGAACAAAGAAGTGGCCTAATGTTTGCCTGCACGTTTTAACTTGCATTGAATAATTCCCAGAAACAGCCAGTGCACATGCTTCAGTGCCAGTCTGAGGAGGGGAGGAAAACACTGACATGCATACAAGGATTAAACAGTTCAAAGAAAAGTGTTTACTTACACAACAGAAATCAAAAGCAAAGCTGCCGATTGCCTCAGGTTTTGTCAATTATGTTCTGTTTTATGATGGACTAGAAGAACGGCACCTATTAGTGGAGTGACTGTTTTCTTTCAGGGAAACATATGAGTGTAATTCATGAACCACAGACAAGTGGCTCATTTCTCTTGTTCTCTTTGTCTCTTCTCCCTAAAGCCATCTTCTAACCAACTATTGAATCCCATTTCTGGGAAGAACAGAGGTTCTATTGTGGATTTATTGCTTTGTTGCTTGTTCCAGTTGTTCCTAGCTCAGATATCTGATGTGTGGAACGAAGGAACCTTCAGTCGTAGGAGGCAGCTTGCTTGGGTTTTTGTTGTTGTTATTTTGGGTTTGGTTTGTTTTGTTTTAGTTTTTCAAGGCAGGGTTTTTCTGTGTAGCCTTGGCTGTCCTGGAATTCACTTTGTGGACCAGACTGGCCTTGAACCTACACAGACTCACCTGCCTCTGCCTCCCAAGTGTTAGGATTAAAGGTGTGCACCTCTACCACCCAGCCTAGCTTGTGTTTTAATGCAGGAAAATATTAATAATTGGTGAGCTTTCTGCTTTGGCTTTGAAAACCCTTCCTATTTTAATCTGGAGGCTGTGGCATGGTGTGGACTCTAGTTCTGAAATGGTTCTGCACAGTGAAGTCAAATCAGATATGTTTTAACTTTTGCGCATTCATTTCTGTCTGGTAGATGTATTTCTGTTGCAGGGTAATAAAAGTATAACTTCGTGTATGTACTTTAATTGTGCAGTATTATATTAAGCTTATGGTTTCAAAACCATGTGCTTCATAGGTTATAAGATTTTCTTTAAGATTTGATTTTAATTGTGTGTGTGTGATGTGTATGTGCATGTGAGTACAGGTGCCCTTGGGGGCTAGAGGTTTCACATCCCTTGGTATTAGAGTTAGGAGCCATGTGATGTGGGTGCTGGAAATTGAACTCGGGTCCTCTGGAAGAGTAGTATGTGTTCTAAATTGCTAAGCCATCTTTCCAGCCTAGTTAGGAGATTTCTAAGGATATTTTTGCTCATACTTGTTTTAAAAATTGATATATCGATTTTGTGTGTACTCACGTGTTTGCTGTTAGGCAACTTTCAGAACTGGATTCTCACCTTTATTCAGTCTTGTGAATATTGTTTCTGCTGTACTGTGTACTCTCCCTGCAGTTACAGATTCACACCACTGCGTCTTTTTTCTTTTATATTTTTTTTGCAGGAGTTTATTTTTTATTATATTTACATTGGTGTTTTGCCTGCAAGTGTGTCAGATTCCTTGGAACAGGAGTTAGAGACAGTTACTAGTACCTTGTGGATGCTGGGAATTGAACCAGATGCTATGGAAGAGTGCTCTTACCCACTGAGCCGTCTCTCCACCCCTACACTGCATCTTTTTACATAGTTTTTTACATGCCTTCCAGGGATAAACTGGCTTTACTGAGAGAGCCCTCCCCAGCCCACTCACAGTGACTTAGAACACATTGCCACAGGAAGTGCTCTTTTCCTTGTGGGGGATCCCTCGGGTAGAAAGTGGTGGCCACTGAAAGACCAGAGAAAGTTGGGAGTTGGTGGACAATAGGAAGGCATGGGCTGCTGCATCACTCGGGACTTTCCTAGCTGGTCCTTACCAGGGCTTTGTACTCAGGGGAAGAAGGTGTGTTTTTGTTTTGTTTTAAAGGAGTCTCTGCAGGCTCTTAACATTCTGATATGTGGGAGATCCTAACTCAATCTTGGACTTTTATCCTGCTTCAAGAATTCCTATGCCTGTAACTCCTTTACAGGCACATCAAGTTCTAGTTAGTATCAGATTCCTTTATCACATCTAACCTATTATTTTGGACTTTTGCTAGATGTTTTTCATCTGAAGAGTTTCCATGTGCATTTAATAAAAAGTTACCTAAATTAGGGAGAATGTTATCTGAAACTAAAATGCATCTTATAAAACAAGCAATTCCTTTTAGCCATGAGAGAAATTAACTTCCAAGAAAAAGTTGACATTTACAGTTGGTTTAAAAAAGAAAAAAACACAAATTTGTCCTTGACAAAACCTGTGAATTTGGCGAATTTTATGCACCTTGTTTGAAAGCTCCAAAGAAGGGTCAGAAAAGATAGGTTAATTTTCATCATTGTAGCCCTGATTACGTTTGACTGGAGGCTGTGATGGGGAATGGAAAGCAGAGTTTGGCAAGTCTCACTTGACTGTTGATACTTGGTGTCTGTATTGCCTTTAGATTCCTGCGGGCAAGCTCATAGCATTGCAGAAAAGAAGCCTTGTGCAATTTAAACAAGCATTGCAGATTTGAATCCAGACTGGGTCTGTGCTCTCCTAGGTTTTGGTGTGGTCTGGAAAAAATAAGTGCAGACCCCTTTCCCTTTCCCTGGGTGGTTTTAGTTTTATGCTCAATGTTTTCCTACGTCTTACCTGTGCTTCTCTTTCGTCTTCAGAATGCAAAGGTTCACATTCTTGATACTGAAAGTTTTGAAAGTACATTTGGTCCAAAGTCACGGAGAAAGCGGCCAAACTTGTTTGCAAGTGATATGCAGTCCCTTCTAGAAAATGCTGAAATGTCCACTGAGAGCTATGACCAGGGCAAGGACCGTGATTTGGTGACGGACGACACTGGTGTAAGGTATGCATTTGATCCTTGCTGCTGTGCTAGCTACAGAATGTCTTCTCTGAGCCCTTCGTGCTGCTGTGGGGTGTGGTGGTGGCGCTCACAAGTAGTTTCCTCAGACTAGAGGCATCAGTGCAGTGGAGGCCAGACCAAAAATAATTCCACATGGCTTCATCACCGCATACCACTCTTCACTCCCAAGGAGAAAGGAGTAATGTTTTCTTCTGTAAGTCAGTGGTGTACACTGCCATTCGAAAATTACAGAATGTAGTTAAGTTGGAGATTGGCTCTGGCTTCCTGGGTCTCTAGATCACTGTGGCTTATGGTTGATCTTTTTCTATGACCTTTCAAAGATAATATGAAAATGTGATGAACCTGCATAAAGGTTTCGGGGTTTGCTCATTTGTTAAAATTTGTATCCTTTTATTTTGTGTATGTCTGTGTGGGTATATGAGTGCCACAGTAAGGAGGTCAGAGGAGTTGATTCCCTCCTCCATGTGGGCCCTGGGGATCTGACTCAGGTTGTCGGGCTTACAGAGACCATTTTTACACACTAAGCCATCTTGCCACCCTCAGCTTCATTTTAAATTATCACACACAGTGATGGTTTTCATTACAGCATTTTCATATGTATGTGTCCTACTTTGTGTAGTGAGTTTTTATTTTCATTTTATATTGTTAGGGAGAGGAAGAGGGAAAGGAGAGGAAGGATCGTAAGCTTTCTTCAGTCTTGTGGGGAGTCATGCTAAAGATGGCAAATCACCCATCGGGATTCCCCGCATACCTCTTTTGTGAGATAGAATCTACTATTTAGCCTTGACTGACCTGGAACTCACCGTGTAGAGTTATTACATAGCCTCAAACTCACAGAGATCCTCCTACTCTGCCTCCCAAGTGCTAGTCTTAAAGGCATGAGCCACCACACCTAGCTATAGTAATTTTTTATTTCCAAATATACCTTTTTCAGTAGACTTTCATTGTGGCACGCTTTGTTAATTGGATAGTTGTGCTGTTTCTAGGTTCTCCTGTGGTCATCAGTAACACTGAATCTTCCTCATCCCTCAGGATTATTGAGAGGCAAACTAGGCATAGTGGCATATGTATTTAATCCCCCAGCACCTAGGAGGCAGAGGCAGGTGGATCTCTGAGTTTGAGACTGCCTGGTCTACATAGTGAGTTCCAGAACAGCCAGAGCTACATAGTGAGGCCCTACCTCACAAAACAAATGAAGAAACAAAACAAAACCAAAAAAGATTACTGATTGGCAAGACATGATATCAAATCAAAGGGTGTGCGAACTTTTGATAGGCAGCTGCCCCCTTGTCCTGTAGACAGGCTTAGCTTCTCTTAGGCAGTGCTGGAGGACTCCTGTTCTCCCCACATCCCTGTAACGATGTGCGGGCAGGTTTAGGTGTCTCACAGAAATGTGAAGGCTGCGATGGTGTCACTTCATTGCTGTTGCCATCCCGTCTCAGTAGAGAAAAGAGCAGACCATCTGAGACCAAACAGAAAGAAGTAGCATATTCATTTATTAGAATTATTTGAATGTTTGTGTTCATGTGAAGGGGTGTGCCTGTGCACATGGACAGAGAGGTCAACTTGAAAGGTCAACCTTTTAAAAAAATTTTATATGTGTATGGGTATTTTACATGTCCATATGTATGCGCCAAGTATGTTCTCGGCACCCTTAGAGGCCAGAAGAGGGCATTGGATCCCCTGGGACTAGAATTTAAAGATAGTTATAAGCTACCATGTGGATACTAGGAATTGAACCTGGGTCCTATGGAAGAGCAGCCAGTGCTCTTCATCCCTGAGCCATCTCTCCAGCCCACAGGTATCTTCTTCTATTGCCCTTCACCTTGTGTTTTTGAGACAGTATCTCTTGTACCTGGAACTTGCTGATTGCTTAGACTAGCTGGCTAGCAAGCTTCAGAGATCTTCCTGTCTACTATGCCTTCCCCTGTGCTGAGATTACAGGCACACTCCACCATGCCCAGCTTTTTTCTTGTTGTTATTGGGTTTTTGGGGTTTTTTTTGGGGGGGGTTGTTTGTTTTGAGACAGAGTTTCTCTGTATAACAGTTTTGGCTGTCCTTGATCTTGCTCTGTATACCAGGCTAGCTTCGAACTCACAGAGATCCACCTGTCTCTGCTTCCTGAGTGCTGGGATTAAAGGTGTGACTTAACTTTTTTATTTAATTATTTGTTTGTATGTGCATATGCATGTGTGCCACAGTGTACATGTGTGATCAGAGGACAACTTGTGAGAGTCAATTCTCCTTCCACCAGGGATCAAACTCAGATTGTCAGACTTAGCAGCAAGCATCTTTACTCAGACATCTCACTCCCAATATTTGAACTTTTTTGTTGGCTTTGCTGTTGTCTTCCTTTAAAAGGTAGAGTAGATAATTGGGGAGGACAGACTATTTTTGTTTCATTTTTCTTAAACAAATGTCCTTGAGGCTAGTAAGTAAGCAATTAGAAACTTTATCCAAAAAAGTGCCTCTCTTGAGAGCTGTGAAGTGTAGGTTGTGACACAGGTCCTGCTGCGCCTTTCTTAATTCCTGGTGACAGTGTCTAACTACAACTGTGCCTTTTCCCTTTTTATTTAGTTATTTTTTTATTGTAACATACATGTAGCATAGAATTTGCATTGGTGCCCAGCCATATCACTGTCAGCTCTGAATTCTCATCACCATAGTTTGACAAGACTATGTATGGATGAAGGAAATCACACATTGTTTATCCTTTTGTTTGGCTTATTACATGTGGCATGATACCTTCAAGGTTCACTCAGTCTCGTGGCAGTATGGCATAATGTCCTTCTTTTTATTTATTTTTTAATAGGATTCTTTTTGTGGTTTTTAATTTTTATTATTTTTTAATTATGTGTGTTTATTTTTTAAATATGTGTGTTTAAGGTTTTGGGGGGAGCTGTTTGTTTTGTTTTGATTGATTGATTTTATTATCTTAGTGTGTTTTGCCGGCACATAAGTATGTGGACCACATGTGTACAGTGGCTGCAGAGGCAAAGAAAGGTTTCAGATCTCTCAGGACTGGAGTAACAGATAGTTCTGAGCCAGCCATATGTGTGCGAGGAAATGAACTCAGGTCCTCTGTGAGAGCAGTAAGCAGTCTTAACTGTTGAGTCGTCTCCAGCCCCTGCCTTTACCCACCTTTTGATGCAGGGTCTCACTGTGTAACCCTGACTGGCCTGAAATTCAGAGTTCCTCCTGCATCTGCTTTCATGGTGCTAAAATTAAAAGGCGAGCACACCATTCCTGGCACCGTCCTTCCTTCTTAAAGCCGACTGCATCATCTTAGGTATTCTTTCCTTTGGTATATTTTGGGCTTTTTTGTTTTTTTGGTTGTTGTTGTGTATGTGTGTATATTTGCATTTTTGAGACAGAGTCTTATGCAGTCCTTGCTGGCTTGGAATTAACCATGTAGACCAAGTTGTCTGACCACAGAGCTCCTCTTCTGCCTCTTGAGTGCTGGGATTATAGACGTGAACCACCACCGTTTCCTTTTAATCTTGATAATGCTTCAGTTGCTCATTTCCGGTCCTTTCTTCCCTAGAAATGAAGCTCAAGAAGAGATATATAAAAAGGGGCAGTCGAAAAGAATATGGGGAGAGCTCTACAAGGTAAGACTTGTGGTAAAATTCCCTGGGCAGCTCCTTCGAATTTATGAGTTTGCAGGCATTGACTGACAGCTGAAGCTCTCAAATGAAATAACGCTCTGCTGCTGGCTTCATCCTCTTCGCTCCATGAAGAAGTGTGATGTAGCCTCCGGCATACGACACAGTGCTTGAAAGAAAGAACACTTGTGTTCTGTGTTGCCTGTGAGTCTTCTGTAGATTACCTGTTAGGGTGATGCCCCACGTGGTTAGTGCGGCATAAGAATTGTAGGGTATTCAGCCTCACTATCTAGTCTGCAAGGGAGAGCACATGTCTGGGAAGGGAAGAAAGGTGCATACTCCTGAGTGCTGACCTAGTGCTTTTGAACTGGCTGAATAGTGTTATTAGGAGTTCTGAGCACGGCCGTGTAATTAGACAACCATAATAGAAAACTAGTACCATAAAGGTAAAGTAAGCAGATTTAATTTTCTGTAAAATACACAAACTCATACGTACCTCGTATACCTAGTGCTTGTGAGTCAGGTGGATTTGCTCTAAGTTATCTTTCCTATTTGAAATCTGACAAGTTTTGTATATTCTTAGAATGAAAAACTTCAGAACTCTGCTCATTGGGCATTGAGACTGGATGTCACACACCCACTCCCCTCAGTAGACTATTTGCAGTTGCCTCTAAATGCCATTTTCTTCCTTTGGGCTCCCTTAAATGTCCCCCTTCATTTTGTATGTGCTGTAACCAACCGTTTCTGCCTCTTTGATTTGCAGGTGATAGACTCATCAGATGTTGTAGTTCAAGTACTTGACGCTAGAGATCCAATGGGTACTCGTTCCCCTCACATCGAAGCTTACTTGAAAAAGGAAAAACCCTGGAAACACCTCATTTTTGTACTCAATAAGTGTGATCTTGTTCCAACTTGGGCAACAGTAAGTTCAGCTTATGACCTAAAACCCACTGCAGAGGCAGCTAGGACAAACCTTTCACTGCACATCAGTGCATGGTTCTTGACACAGCCCTGAAAGGTCACACACTTGACTATGGTCACTGGCACATTCTTATGAAAACAGAGCTAATATGAACGCTCGTGGTGGGCAAAGCCACCTTCTATCCTCGGACTGGGGGCAGCCCTGCAGGAATTTCTGTCCCCTCCGTGTAGGCAATTGCCATTCACTAGCTGCTTCCCCATTGTGTTCCATTAATTGCATTTGGTAGTCATGATAGCTTTTCTGGAATATTGTTTTGCAGTCAGTTTTTAGATGAAAGACAAAGCACTAACTGTCATACTTGAAAGAACATCTCAAAGAATTATAGCTGTTGTTCCCTTAGGCAACACTATTTGAAGCCATCCAGTAATTCCAGCTCAGATTCTTCCGAATATTGTAAACAAACAAAGTATAATTTACCAGCATATTTTCTTCTCCCCTAGAAACGATGGGTCGCTGTGCTTTCCCAGGACTACCCAACACTTGCTTTCCATGCGAGTCTCACCAACCCCTTTGGAAAAGGAGCATTCATTCAGCTTCTGCGGCAGTTTGGGAAGGTAGGGGGGCTACTTCTGCTGTAGTTGTATAGCTGAGTTTATGTGAGGGGCTGCCTTGGGTGTCCAAAGTTGCTAACTTCAGGTCAGCATCTGGGAGGTTGAGGCAGGAGGATCAAAAACTTGAAGCCAGGCCAGGCGGTGGTGACACACACCTTTAATCCTCTCTTTTGAGTTTAAGGCCAACCCGGCCTACAGAGTGAGTTCCAGGACAGGCTCCAAAGCTATAGAGAAACCCTATCTCAAACAAACAGACAGACAAAAAGTTTAATGCCTGTATGGGCTTCATAATGAAATCTGTCTCAAAACTGCAAGTTATTGGCTCACTTCTTACTGTTTAGAGGTATAAAAACCCACAGGCCATGTGGAGTCTGAGGGGTCTGAGATGTTTCCTCATTTCTCTCTTGTCCTTCTTTGTGCCATATCCCTGATGCCTAGTGATTCAGCCTTTGCCAGAGGATAGGTGCCTAACCCCATACTCTGTGATCCCCATCACTTCAGGAATATCCTGGAACCAGATCCCCCCTTTCTGCCTGGCTCTAACAAAAGACATGGCTCTTGTCCCACCCTTCCTCATTTCCCAGAAGCAATTTTTGACTCTTAGCCATCATTTTTGGTATTTCCTATGTGCTATTAGTACATGTTTATGATTTATTTCTTATTTCCCCAACTCTTCCCCATGGTTTTACATACTTATTAAATGTTTCCTGCCTTAAAAATTTAGGACTAGGTTTTTGTTGTTGTTGTTGAGTGTGTGTTTTTTTCTTTGGTTGGTTGATTCATTTTGGTTCATTGGCTTTTTTGGTTGTGTGTGTGTGTGTGTGTGGCATTGAATCTAAGGCCATGGACATGCTAATAAGAACTTGTTACTACTGAGCTACAAGTCCAGTTAGAAGTGGTGCTCATGCATGCTCCCCATCTCTCTCGAACTCATTGTTTTATGGGGAGGGTTTTTTATTTTGTGGTGTTTTGATACCAGATCTCACTGAGATCTGGGCTGGCTTCATATTCACTGTGTAGCCAAGGCTGGCCTGGAATTTGCAGCAGTCTTTTGGCCTCGGTCTCCTGTTGTCTGCTGATGCTGAGCACAATTAGGTTGCTTCTGTCCATCTTCCCTGCGCACGTCTTCCACTCCCCCTGCTTCCCCTGTACTGTGGACAGCAGTGTTGGGCTGGTTGCTCCTTGGTGTTCACTATTCTTGCTGAAATGCCATTCACAGTGGTCCACTCGGGTGCTGTTCCTGCAGCTCTCTGGTAGAGGTCTTTGTCTTCTCTGCTGTTTGTCTCTCTTTCCTGTTGTTTCTTCGTATGCTTAATATTTGGGCAGATACCCTGATAGAAAGATAGATAGAGGCAGGCAGGTAATTCGCAGCTAGCCTTCTCCCATGGGAACTGGCTCCTCCCAGCCTGGGTCTGCCTTCAAATACTGTGCTGGGCACAGTGGCACAAGCTTCTAATCTCAACTACTCAAAGACAGGGAACCTTCTCCCCCTAAAAAAGTCATTTTAGCTCAGGAGTTTGAAACCAACCTGTACAACATAGAACTGGTATCAAATTGAAAGCAAAAGTTGCCACAACCTTGATACTTGGTGTCTCTTTTGGTGTGGGTATTGTTGGGTGATAGATATCACTGAAGGCTAATATTAATTAGGGACATGGGCATTTTCCTTGGGTTTGTATCTCCAGAAGGAAATCTTGAAGTTTGTAGATTTAGGTCTGGGAGCCCTAGGGGAGCAGGGTGCTAGAGGGCTGGTCTCACTATGGTGATTAGAGTTGGGTGGGACTGAACACTTGCCTTTTGCTGCTGCTGCTGCAGCCAAGGCTGTGGTCAGACATGCATGTCCTGGGTGCGGATCTGTTAGTCTCTCCAGTACCTGGTGTTGCACCAAGATGAGGGGATGCACAAGCTCCCTTTTCCTGTGTTTGATCTATATGTTGTTAACCTAAAGCAAGGATGCTTTACATGGGTGTCTGAGGACACGGCTTCACTCAGTTTCACATCAAGTTGTGTTGTGCTCTGCACTGTAGTAAGTAGTCTTCCATTAGCCAAGTAACACAGCCTGACCTAAGGGGATTCTATGGCTGCATATTATGTGATGGGTAGTCTTTTCTTTCCACAGTTGCACACAGACAAGAAACAAATCAGTGTTGGGTTCATTGGCTATCCAAATGTAGGCAAGAGCTCTGTGATAAACACATTACGATCCAAGAAGGTCTGCAATGTGGCCCCCATTGCAGGAGAAACAAAGGTGCGTATGAATTCTGCTCTGCATTGTATGTCTATGGAGACGTGACTGTTTAAGATTCGGAGAGCTTCCTTCTGTCTCCCCTTCCTTCTGTCCTCTTCCTTTCTCTGACAGCACTAGGGATCAAACCCAGGACACCACACTGTAGTGTACCTGCCACCTAGTCCCTGTCTGCTTCCCAAGATTGAGCATGCCTTATATGCTACTAGGTTACTGTGGTGGGATTTGGTTGGTGTCCTCCATATTTAAGCCTTCTGTAAATTGCAACTCCCAACTTTTTTTTTTTAGATTTATTTATTTTTATTTGTATGTGTTTGGCCTGTATGTATATATGTTCACTGCATGCATGTGTCTGTTTCCAACAGAGACCAGAGAGTGCACCAGATCCCCAAGAACTAGAGTTACTGACAGTTGTGAACTGCCATGTGGATGCTGGGAACTGAACCTGGGTCCTCTATGAGAGCAGCAAGTGCTCCAAACCAGAGCCATCCTTCCAGCTCCTAATTCTAACCTTTTGCTTTGATAAAACCAACCCAAGAATATTTGGCATCCTGGTTAAAAAGGAACAAAAACTTAGTCTTTAGGTAGATTCTGGTATTTGGAAGTCAGTGGCAAAGAGGTAAACAGTTCTGTACTTCTGAGCACTTTGAAAACTTGGAGAGGGTCACTGGTGGGTTTGCACAATATTGAATGGAAATCCTGCCTCTGCCTTATTCTAGGACTCTTAGCGATGGAACTCTAGTTTGTGCTTGGTGGGAGTGTGTCATACTTGGCTTAAGTAAAAGGTAGAATCTGGCCCGATGGTTCAGCGGGTTGCTTTCCTTCGGCCCTCCCTTCTCCCCTTTCTAACTTTATACTGTGACATCATAGATTCGTGAAGTTAAGCTTTCGTATTTGACTCTGGCAACACTTAGAATTTTCTGTGTGCAGGTCTGGCAGTATATTACCTTGATGCGTCGTATATTCCTGATTGACTGCCCTGGTGTGGTTTACCCCTCTGAGGACTCAGAGACCGACATAGTGCTCAAAGGAGTGGTGGGTATTTGATCTTCACAATTCTGTTTTCATTTTGGGGGAGCCCTGAGAGCTTTTGCCACTCCTGTTCAGAAGGCAGTCTGGGGTCAGCCTGTGTAACCAGATGCAGGAACGTGATGCTGAACAGAGCGGCCTCTTTTCCACTCAGCCTGCCTCAGGAGGTCGAGAGGCTGTGGGCATATCTGGTCAGTGTCATCCTACAGCAATATGTAGTTTCCACATGGGATCCAAAGGGAAGCGGGGCTTGTTTATGCTTGGTGATAATTCATGTGTGAGTTTCTGGATTGAGTCATCTTGGAACCCAGGCATTTCCTCACTTGTTTCTGAATGTGACTGAACACTTTAAGCTATCCCCTTAACTGCAACCATGCTTCTAGCATACATCCTTGGCACATTCCTCCCCTTCCTTCGGAAATTCTTGGATTCCTTTTTGTGTTCTGGGTTGTGGAATTTGCAGACATTTTTACCATTCCTGCCAGTGAGTAACACAAAGCATTCCAACTTCAAGTTGCCTGTGGCGGCCACAGTCAGTTTGTGGTAAGGTTGGATTAGAGTTGATCTCTGGGCTTCATGACTGTGGTCAGCTCTCAGTGGTGCTTCTTGCTCCTGCCTAGCTATCTCAGACACAAGGCCCCACTCACTTTGTGATATTGAAATCTGTTTCGCTTAATAAAGATCACTGAGTTTTTCTGTCTGTGCTAAGAGTCGAACAAAGCATTTCCATTACTTTCTAGGTTCAAGTTGAAAAAATTAAGGCTCCTCAGGACCACATTGGTGCTGTCCTTGAACGAGCAAAGCCAGAATATATCAGCAAAACATACAGGATTGACTCCTGGGAGAATGCTGAGGACTTCCTTGAGAAACTAGCTTTCCGTACTGGGAAGTTACTGAAGGTGAGCCAGTATGTTTGAGGATTGGCACTGGGACACACAGACTTGCCATCGTGAGAGCAGTAGGAACTGTGTCAGCTAGATGCTGATGAGCAGCCAGGATGGCTTAAATGACCCCCACGGGGAAGTACTTTGCTCTTTGAGTTTAACTGGGAGTCTATCCTGTCTTTGCAGGGCGGAGAGCCTGACTTGCAGACTGTGGGTAAGATGGTTCTCAATGACTGGCAGAGAGGTCGGATCCCTTTCTTTGTCAAGCCACCCAATGCAGAGCCACCGACAGTTCCCCAGGTAAGAACAGGGTGAACACAGCTCCTGAAGGAAAGTGGGTTCAAATGACCCCGATGTGGTGTAACTTTCGGTTGTCTCCCTTCATAGGGTGTTGTAGGAGGCTGCTTGTTAGTTCCCAGCTGCTCAGCCCCAAAATAATCACAYAGAAACCATATTATTTGCAATACTGTTTAGACAATAGCTTAAGCATATTTCTGGCTAGCTCATACCTTAAATTAACCCATCTTGGGCTGGAGAGATGGCTCAGTGGTTAGGAGCATTGCCTGCTCTTTCAAAGGTCCTGAGTTCAATTCCCAGCAACC
>LOJH01005335.1:9160-34335 GCA_001685095.1 Ellobius talpinus | reverse complement strand
TGCTTAAATGAATACAATTTGTGTGTTGTTGTTTCTGGGTATAAGCTATCCGTGTGGGAGCCGGGCGGGATGAAAAGCAGCCCATGCTCCTATTTACTATAAGGGGGAGTTTTTTGTCTCTCCCAGTTTATATGGGACACTCCCAATTTCTTGTATCCTGGCCTCTCCTATAGTTGCAAAGCCAGCATGGGCTGACAGGGACCCTATTCCTTCCACCCTGATCCTAATCTTGACTCTGTCTCATTTTAAACCCTATGTAATTGTTCTGGAGTCATCTGGTGGTAGAGAATTTTTTCCCTGTGGTGTGGTGTGTGTGTTTTCATGTTTGTGTGTGTTTGTGTGTGTGAGTGCAGGTGTATGTGCAGAGATCAGATAGTAACCTCAGATATTGTCCCTTACCTCCCACCTTATTTGAAACAGAGTCTTTGTGGCAGGGTACTTATCAGACTAGCCAGCCTGAGAGCTTCTGGGGCATCTATCTTTGTTTCCATCTCCCCGAAGGAACAATGGAATGATGGATATGCTCTTCCATGTCTGGCTTTCATGGGCTCTGAGAATCCTAACTGGAGCCCTCATGCTGGCATGGTATGCGTTTCACACACTAGCCATCTCCCTGGTCCTTTACAATGTGACTGAACATAGATGCTGGCTCTGGAGATTGGGATGCAGACATTTTTAGGAGCTATTTTTATGCCTGCCACGTGTTTTAAATAACTAATGAAAATCCTTGGAAACATACTGGGTAGTTCACATGCGATGCCCTTTCAGGCCTCAGAACAGGGAGATTGTAGTCATTGTGTTTTCCAGTTGGACCATCAGCTCGAGCAAGATGTCTATCTCCTTCAGACATTGCTATGATCAAAGTCATCTCCAACTCCCCAATACCAACTAAGAAGGGGCTGAGGAGAATAGTTGTAGCTTGTCTACTAAAGCCTATCACTTACCAGGATAAATATTTTGCAATTCTTCACTTCCCTGATGTCCCACACCAGTTGTTTTTAATTCCATTCGGGAGATAATTGCCTAGGATCAAACAAACACCTGGTATTGTACTAAGTGCTGAGACACACAACTTGAGAAAAAAACTCAAGCCTATTCGTGTGTGTGTGTGTGTGTGTGTGTTGTGTGTGTGTTATGCACATACTGATGTGAATGCATGTCCATTTTTCAGGCAATAGCAGCAAGGGAGACAGGTAGAGACATTACTCTAGTGAAGTGTCAGCACGCAACCTATGATTACTGTCCATCTCTGCTTCCCTCTACGGCTCTTGGCCACGCCAAACCATATTTCAGCAGTTCTCTTAATTCAGCCCCAGCCCCTCTGTCTCCCACCTCTGAAATGTTCTTCTCTCAGATGTGAGTGCAGCTGTAATTGCATCACCCAGGCAGCACAAAAGCACCACAGTCACCAGA
Source organism: Ellobius talpinus (assembly GCA_001685095.1). Taxonomy (NCBI): domain Eukaryota; kingdom Metazoa; phylum Chordata; class Mammalia; order Rodentia; family Cricetidae; genus Ellobius; species Ellobius talpinus. The sequence goes on along the minus strand of LOJH01005335.1, from coordinate 32,922 downwards.
CTAGCAGGTTCTTCACTTTGCTCTGTACCTAAGGCTCTCTGAGTACCATTTCCCCCATTAGCTTTTTTCCCTTCCAAAGTCATCATATTCAGTGTGGCTAAATGCAGGCACGGGGGTCCTCAGCTCCCCCTGGAACTGTCCCACCATAAACCCCTGTACTGAGGGTCACTTTAGCATTTTTTCCATATTCAAATGACATTTCTTCAGAAACAAGACCAACAATCATCCCTCTAACAGTCTTCTACCCCATCCACTCTGAAAAGAGCAGTTCTCTGCTCAGAGGGCTTCCACACAGCACTTCTTTTCTTGTTAATGGAAACTATGTGCTTCTCCTTAGATCTTTTACTTTGCTAAGCATCAAGGCTGCTCTCCCAGATTATAAACTCCTTGAGAGCAGTTGCTGCCTTTACTTCTCTTTGAAACATCTACCATAACTAGCACAGCACCTTGCCCACAGCAAGGATACTGGTCTCTCGTCTGTCAGACAGAATTCTGTAGATCTGTAGTGTCAACTTCCAGAGTGCTGTCAGCAGGGCTGTGCCTTTACAGGGCACTCTCCTTGGAGGGGGCAATGCAAAGTGGATCGTTCCTCTGTGTTATTCACAATCACAGGACACCCAGATAGGAACTGACAGGCATCAGCAGAGGAGGAACCATTGTCTTTTTCTGAAAAGACGGAGTCACTAGCTAACTGGCCAACTCAAAGGACAAAATGGACATGTTACACAGCTACAAAAGCCAGTTACACAAAACTACAAATGACCTCAGCAAAATTAGTTCAGAAACATCATTGAATTACACATTGATGTTCCAGAAAACAAAACTGATGGATTTATAGGAATTCCTAATTCTGTGAGGGATATGATCAGTACAAACTGTCCAGTAATGAATATTTATGGAAAAGAGGAGCTATGAAACCACAGAATTGATTTTAGTGTGCCATTGTCATCAGTTCTACTAAATTATTTTCATTGTCAACCCAAAAATATCGTGAATGAACAATACAGAATAATCGAGAGCCCCAAATTGCATTAGGAGTGTATGAGCTGACTCAGGAGACTAATTATGATGAGGTATTGAGCTGCTTATTTTTCATTTCATTCTTAAAACCATAAACCACACCATGCAGGCAGTGGCTGCCAATCGGGGTCCATGTGGGAAACGAAAATAGCCTCAAACAAGGGTCAGGAGCTGTGGTTGCCATTAACTTGCTAACCTTGGGAGCTCTTAATAAAGATCATTCCCCACGTGAGAAAGCAGATGCCTTCCTTAGGGAATACAGATGTAGTTGGGGCTAAAGCTGCTGAGCTGCAGAAAACTACAGAAGGACTGCACGCACACAGGCACACGTGTGTGTGTGTGTGTACTTTCATATGTGTGTGCGCTTGAGTTTGTGTGTGTTGCATTTATATTTTCTTACCCACCCTTCCCAGACTGATACCTTCTTGCTTAAAGGGCCAGTTTAGTGTTACTGTTAACCAGATGATTATAATCCAAGTATGTCCCAAATAACAGTGACCAATATAAAAATTCTCAAACTGCTTTTCTCATTCCTAAGATTAATCAGCCAGAGGTCAAGGCTATACAATCAATACGTCTATTTCTGAATTTATTCATAGAAAACAATAATAATGCTACCATATGGTAGTTTTTGAGTAAAGCTCTAAAATAAAGTGATTTTACTTTATTAATAGCCCAATAAAGCCCAGACACACACTTTTTAAAGAGTACTTGGAACCCTCTTGATAGGATTTCTGACAGCCTCCAACTGCTAGTCCAGGCATGTAAAAATGATTAAAACTCTGTTCCTGAATCCAGGCTGCTTTTGATTACTGATAGAGATAACACATTGTGGTCTAATTATCTCTTTACACATCTACATACTCTTAGGGAGAACAAAGGAGGGCATTCTTTATCTTCCACAAAAAGCGCCACACTTTTCTGGTGGAGCCAAGGAAGGGTGAGCAAAGAGAGGCATCAAAAATGGCATCACTGGGAAGGTGCTCTGCTCCCTCTCCCACCTGAGAGAATCTCTGAGTGTAACTCTATCCCTGTGTGTTTGAGATTTCTCCCTGATTAAATGTGTTCACATTGCTAGATTCACTGGGTTACTAGGAAGATGGGCAATTTGCAGCTAACAGAGTACTTAATAAATGGTATGTTATGAGTTCATTTACCAAAACACTAATTAGTTTGCTCCAAAAGTGAGAGGCCTCAGTCCTTCCCACCCAACGGCAGGATCCTACCCTGACTCTGGCTGTTGTGCCCAACTCTACCCACAGAGACTCTTGAGGAAATATGGAAAACACTCAGCCTGATAATACTTTATGGGTTCTAAAATCATGTTAATATATTCATATAAAGAAACATGCTAACATGTGAAGACTTGTCTGTGGAAGGATGCTTCCAACTCCTGGGGATTCTCCATGTCAAAGAATGAACCATTGATGCATTATAATATAGCATCTTGTTGAGTAAAATCTCAAGTATTTAGTGGAGAAATAAAATAGCATATGCTTTTTTAAATGAGGGTTTAAAAACAAGCAGTGTTTCATAGTGTGAAACATGGTACATTCCAATTGTTTAAATTGATTTAGCTGTGAATTTTTAAAGAAAATATCTGAATTAATACCTTACATTTTATGTATATTCAATAACTGTTGAATTCAGAGATCTGATTTAACTTGATTATATTTACCCTTAAAGTTGAAATAATAAAATTCCTCCCTTTGTGTAACATTTATAAATTTTGCTTAAATATAAATATTATTTTCCAATTTTGTTCATTAAAAATAAAATTTTACTTAAATCTAATGATTTACAATAATAAGAGAAAATTACGCTTGATCTTATTTACTTATAATGATTCTAAAAAACTTTAAAAGATTAAATTTTATTCAGCAATATTTTATCAGACAATGTTTTAGAAGACAGATATTTTCTGACAAGGAAGGCTAAATTCACAAGCAGTATTTATGTATATTCATCTATATTAGTCTAGTCTGTTCTCGAAAGAAGATTTATGTAGATGCTAAATAGATAAATAAATGAAAGAGAGAGAGAGGTCTGAATGAGATCGTTCCTCATAAATCTCAGGCATTTGAATAACTGGTCCCCATCTGAAAAGATTAGGTGGTGTGTCCTTATGGAGAAGGTCTATCAGTGGGGACAAGATTAATGTTTCAAAAGATTCCTACCATCCCTTGTTAGCCCTCTGCATCCGGTTTGTGGATCACAGTCTGACCTTTCATCTACTGCTCCAGTGTCATGCCTGATGCCACTCTCCCTGCCATCATGAGGAGGATGAACTCTTCTTATTCCTCTGGAACTGTAACCACCCCTCACCCCTGCAAAATACCCTTCCTTCTATTGATATCCTTGGTTGTGACATATTATCACAGGAATAGAGAAGTAACTAAGACAAGATAGATAAACAGGTGGACAGAGAGATCACAGACAGATGGACAAGACAGATATACATACATACATGTATACATACATAAACAGAGAACAGATAGACAAAAAGAAGAACTGGCAAACCTAAAATCTGCAAAAAAGATGCCATAATTTTCAGACAATCATGTGTCACTATCTGTTATTTGGGTAAGAACAGACTTTGTTCCATTGAGACCTTCAGCTGCCTGAAGAGGACCCAGTCACATGCTGGAAGGCAGTCTGCTTCACTCAGCATTCAAATTTAAATGTTAATCTCATCCCCCTAAAACAGCCTTATAGAAACACCCTGTCAAGTTAGATGTATTAAACATCACACTTTTTCCTTCTTTTTAAAAGTCCTGATGCTAGAAATGTAATCTCCAAAGTCATATTTTAATGATATTGGAGATGGAGTCTTTTGTAACTAGAATCAGATGAAATTGTGATGGTGAGGACATTATTGGCTTTATAAGAAGAGGGAATCAAGCCCACTTGCTCATCTCTCCTACTATGTTATCCACCTTCTTTAAATCAGCAAGGAAATCTTCACTAGATGGGCACCATGCTCTTAGACTTCCCAAGACCCAGAATCACAAGATAAATTAACTTCTTGTTATGGCTTGGTGATGAAACGTGTCCCACAGGCTCTGTGTTGAGTGCTATTTTTGGAGGCTTTGGATTCAGCTGGAAGAAGGAGGTGACTGGGGACATGCTCTGAAAGTGATACCTAGATTCAGACACTTCCTTAGACTTTGCTTCTTGGCATTTGTGAAATGGATACCTTCCTCCTCCACGATGCCATGATATTCTGTCTCACTGTAGGCCCAGAATCAACAGAGTCAAGGGCTGTGGCCTGAAAGACCTGAAACTTGGAGCCAAAACTCAATCTTTGTTCCTTTAAGTTATCTCTCAGACACTTCGGTCGCAGCTATACAAAAGCAACATGTCTATTCTTTTTCATTGCTTAGTTTGTTTTCATATAGTGTTTTGGTAAGGTGTAAAAAATTTTCTTTTGGTGATGAAATTTTGTAGCAAAATTTGGCACAGATTTATCACCAAAGACAGGCCCCTTCACAAAATTGGGAGAAATTTTCTCTGTTTAGCTTAGGAGGCAATGTAAGCTACTGGTGTTCTGATGGCAAAGGACTGCCAACGGGCAGCAATGGGTCATGGTTCCTATGAATTACGTTGCTTAGGCATACAAATGGCCTTCTAGGCCTCACCTGCTGCATTTACTAAATTGTACAACATTATAACAGATCTGATTCTGACATTTAGAAAGAATAAATAAGATGACTCATGTTACAGGAATCCATCACACTAATTCTCAGTAACCATAAGCTGCTCAGTATTGATAACTAATTATATTGCTACAAATATGACTTCTGCTTCTAGGCCTCCTGAAATGTCAGAAATATGGCACCATTGCATTAACTAGAGCATTTAATATTGTCCTGCATTTGGGGATTGTAGTGCTTATTTAAGTGCATATTTTTATTGGTTGTTTATGTAGATCATTTTGCCACAAGGCATTTGCACAATCTATCTTTTGATAATATACTAATTCAACCAAACTATTTTCTGTATTTAAGAGCTCAGTGATGGGGAGGAAACCCTTAATGCTCTCACTAGAGGACTGGAAGGTCACAGAGAGGCAGAACTGGGCAGATTCTCAGCTGGGCCTACTCATCGGCATTTTCAAAGCTGCAGCCAATAGCCCCTCCCTTATCAGTAACATCCCACTCAGGGTGGGATTCCAATACCTGAGAGGCTCCTTGTAGACAGTTTTTATTTGAGTCCAGGAAGAAAGGTTTGAACTATGAAGCAGGCAGTACCTGCTCGGTTGGTCATGTATAGACCAGAGGTTAGCCTTAGTAGTCCCCCACCCTGGGTACTGCCCACCGACTAATTGGTTGATGATTGACTGATTAAGTAACTGATTGACTTGAAGCACGATCTTCCCTTGGCCTGGACCTAACCCAGTAGGCTATGCTGGTTGTTTTGTGAGCCTGGGGTCCCACCTGACTTTACCTACCGCTTCCATCTTTTTTTCTTGTGGGCTCTGGGGATCAAACTTGGAACTTTGTCCTAGGGCCTCCACGAGCTACATACTCTTGAAACCTGGGACCCTTAGGATGGCTTTATACAGTCCCTACTTAACCTATAGGCTGAAAACTTAAAAACTGCTATGAGAACAAAAGAATTGGTAACATTGTCTAAACACTCCCGGAATCAGGTCCCCTCTGCCATTTCCCCCGCAACCCTCCCTCTGAAAAATATCGTTGGGACACTCTGCATCCTCAAGGGCAACCTGGATTATTACCCATCTCCTCTATGATCCCTTTTACCTCTCTTTTTCTGTCCCTGTCATGGACCGATTCTACCAGAACCCAGAGTCTATGCAAAATTAGTTACCTCAACTTCCTGACAAAGTTTAGATGCACCCTCCCACACACACCCACACACCAGCGTCCCCCGCCCCCCGCCCTCTGTTCCCTTTCATTCCACTCTGGGTTAGCACTTTCTAACTCCCCCATCCAATAAAGGAGTTAAATATTTAATTGCGGTTTTAAAATTGCTTTTAAGGAATTAACCCATTTTGCCCCTCGCTGGTCTAAACCACAGGGTGCCAACCGGACGTTAATTGCTTTCTTCTGGTGGGGTTCCAGACAGCTCAGAAAGAAGGAGCGAGCGCACATTCCTGGCACCAATTGGCTAATTCTATTTACTTCAACAGCATTAGCCTCTGTCAGAATATTCATGAGCAGGGGAACCAGGACCCGTGGTACAGGCAGGCGGCAGCCGCTCGGGCTAGGGAAGACGCGAGGGAGGGGAAGAAGCGGACCGCGCGCGGCGCTCCGGGGCCTGTGACCAGGAGGACCAGGCGGCTCTTCTCACTCTCCCGGCGGAGAGCTGGAACCTCGGACATCAGCGGGTTTGCAGTGCTTGTCACCAGCTCTCAACTCCTAGCGATCGCGCGGAGACTTTGGAAACATCCGAAGGCAGCAGAGCTGTGACACTTTTGACTTGGGGAAGGGGGGTGGGGTGGGGGCAGCGACGCTAGCTGGGGCGAGAGACTTGGGATAACACGTTCGCCCAAAGAGGAAGGCAGCGATGTGAACTGGACATCCGCCACGGAGGACTCTCAACCTCTCCGGGGAGTCTCCGGCTGTGTCAGGTAAATCAGAGGGCTGGGGTTGTTGGTTCCTGCGCGTCTGTCCCCACACACCGGAGGTCACTCTGGAAAAGCCACGAGCACACCGCGCGTTTCGGTTCCTCGCCGCACCTTCTCCTCCTCTACTATCCGCTGTCGGGGGGAGGGGGAAAGGTACGAGGGGGTGCTCCCTGCCGGACTGAGCTCCACTTTCTGGGACTTTGGGGGAAAGGGGTCAAAAGGGGATCGCCTCAGCTAGGGTACTGGCCTGGGATTCAGAAAACCACTGCGCAGCGAGACAGCGAGGCAGGTAGACTGCGCTGTACGCTGGGTACCCGGAGTGTGCGCACCAAGTGACTGTGAAAAGGGGAGCGCGGGGTACCAGGCGCTTGACCCAGGCCCTTTGCTTCTTTCACAGTCAGTGGTGTCTCCCTCGACTGCCAAAAGAGAGGCTGCCTGAGTCTCCAAGGAGGTAGCTGCTCCTGGAGCAGAGTATCCGAGCCTAAGGCTTTGGGGAGGTGCAAGCACCTACCGACCCATCGTGGCTCTGGGGTGCGAGGCATCCCCACGCCAGAGCTCGGCGGTGGGAAGAGAATGTGGTGGTGACTCTAGTCTCTGCCACCTGCCGGACATCACCAACTCCCCGGATTTCTTGTCTTCCAGTCCTAGCACTCCCTGGGAAAGCTCTGAAGCCCGCCGGTGGTTTGAGCTCTGCTTGTCTGGTGGTGATGTTTGGATAGAACCGGGAGGTGATGGGGCGAGTGGAGGGGGTCAGATAAGGTGAAACGTTCAGATCTGCAANAAACGCCTCCGCAAAGCCTCAACCTGTCCTAGGCAATAAGGCAGACTGAGTTGGCCTCCGCGCTGTGGCAGCTGGAATGAGGAGGGCAGCTTCAAGGCAACGCCAGAGTCCTTTCCGAGCTACTCAGGGAGGAAGTGAAGCACTGGAGAACAGAGGAGTTCGATGCTGAGTAGATTCAGAGTTTACTGTGGAATTGCAATGATTATTATTAATACCGTTTTTTGTTTTGATTTTTTTGTTTTGTTTTTTTTTAACTGGCGTGGACATCAGAAGGACTGGGGGTTTGACCACTATAATCGCATGGAAATTGAGTCTGCAGCCGCTGTCCCCCACTTAATGTACCCAGACTTCCTCTGGTCTCTGAGCTGTCTTCATTGAAGGAAATAAATGCCCCCAGAATTTTGGTGTCAGGGATCTGGCCGAGGACTGAATTCAGCTGAGATCAGAACAGACAACAGAAAGTCCTAACTGTAATGCACAGGCCCTCGTGCTTGTAGTTGCTCACTGCATTCCTAAGCACTTGCCTTCCTGTCTCTTAAGACTGAGGCAGAGCCTTTGCCGACCCTGCACTTGACCCAGCTTTCCCCTCTGTTTCTACAGCATGTATTTGTCGCTTGCCTGCAGTTGCATGACCCCTTCAGTCTTGAGAGGATGCTCCCTAGCAGGGGCAACCTTCCCTTTAGACACAGGAAGAAGCCTCAAGGACACATCAGGTTGGTTGCTCCCCTCTTGGCTTAGCCCTTGATCACATCCGTTCCAGAGTGCAGTCTTGGCCCTGCTGATGAAGCAGAAAACAAGGCAGGAGTGAGGGAGAACAGCCTGGCAGTTACTGAGCGCAGGAGATGAGGTCAAACCTCAGAGCTGGCCACATCCTTTCCTGCCAGAGAAGAGAGACAAATGAAGCAAGAATGGGACAGGAATAAAACACTGGAATCTTAGAGTCTGTGGTGCTTATGGTCACTGACTTTGGTGTGACCTTTCCTGTGCTTCTGATTTGCCAATGCATTTAGCAGCCTTTCCTGATAGGACTGTTCTCATAACATGGTCCAACTTTGATTTTTTGGGGGGGAGAGGGGGCACTTTCAAGACAGGGTTTCTAACTTTGAATTTTAAAAAGTGCTTGGAGCATCCTGAGAAAGGACAGTCTATGAAACACACAATCCTAATGTTCTGTGAAAAGTTTGCTACCTCACAGGTTAAGGAGGTGCATTTTAGCATGTGTGTCATGTGGCAATGAGACATTAAAATGGGAAAGCAAAATACAATCATAAAAATGACTTAGCATTCTTGACATTCTTGTGCATACTTGTGGAAAAATATCTTTAATTTGGAGAGAGTTGTTGAGGGAATTTAATCAATATTTGTACTACTGAACCACCCCCTTCTACCTTTCCCTTCTGTAAAATTTTATGAGCCACTTCTCTCCAGAGAGTATCACTGTTGTAAGTGCTGGGAGTTGAGAGGGGAAACTGAGGATCCTTAAGAGAAGTCAGTTAGGGTTTCAAGACTGGATGGGGGATAAGATGCAAAGTCTTTAGAGAGCAGTTAAGGGTTCTCGAATAATCGGTGGAGCAGCACAGGGCTAAGGAGGCAGCATTGGTTGTCCTGTGTTCTCAGATTTCAGGAGACTCTATCAGATGGTGTGAGGTGTCTAAGCAAGGCTCTTTGGCCACCTCTATCAGGAGACTTTAAATGACAGTAGTGTCTGCTCCTGACCTTTGATCCGGAAGGACTTCTCTCCTTCTTACAGAGGATTCAGCAGTCTGCTTTCAGGTCCTGGGGTGTTTCTCAATTTATCTCCAGTTCTGGAGCTTCTCAGACTACAGCTGTCGATGGATTTAAATCAATAGCTGGACTTCATCAAGAGAACCACTGAGAATCATTTATGGCTTTCCCTGGTGGTGAAGTTATAGAAAGATTGCCTTGATTTCTCTCTACCCATAAACCAGTTCTTACATTTCCCCCCTCATAGTGGTGAGTACTGTTTGCTTAAGCATTTTATTTATTTATTTGTTTGTTTGTTTGTTTGTTTATGTGTTCGTACAATTTTGGACTTTAAATGTGGTTTGTCTAGTACCAGTCTATGGAAGGAGGGAAAATGTAAAGAGATACGGAAGGAAGAGCTGCTGGTTAGAACATAAATCAGTCTGAATATGTCGGGGGGAGTGAGAATAGGTCTTTTCACTCTTAAAAAAGTAGAAGTCCACTTTGGAAGAAAAGGAAGTCTGATTGTTGGCATCCCAGCCTGAAACTCAGGCAGCTGATGCTGAGAGGAGCCAAAGGGCGGTTCTTCTTAGTTAGAGACAGCAGGACAGCCTCTGCCAAAGAGGGCTGTAAACACAGGATAAAGATTTCATTGTGAGGTGATGTGACTAGAATATTACAGCTGACTGTTCATTCTGACCTGCAACACTGTGATTAGGGTTGCAAAGCAATAGAAATAAGAGCAACTGGGGACATAAGAAAGTGGCATTTACTATGCTCATTTGCTCTTCTTTTTTCCTGTTGGTGGCACTTCCAAAAAATCATAGTTAAGGTTTCAGAAATCTTGGAAGAGCAGAGAGTCACGATGTGCCCTCCTGCACCTTCTATTTTGTCTGGGGACAAGATTTTTCATCTTTTAAAACCAGCATATAAAGCTATAGTATCAATGCTCGTACTCAATAACTAGTATTAGCTAGTAAAATATTAGGAGTTACTTCCATTGTTTCAATCAAAATTTGTACAAATGTTGCCAGACTCTTGTTCTCCTCCAACACTTTTTTTTTTCACAGAGATTTGAAGTTCAAGGAGAAAAATTTCCATTCTTGCCATTGATTAATTTTCTTCTTGAAATAAATTGTGCACAGTGACTAATACTTCACATTGCATTAAAGACATCCCCTCCTTTCTATTTCCCCCTATAATTTAGAGACAAAAAATGCATTTTGAATGACCAAGGTAGTTAAAGCAATTGAGTAACTGTAGGAGGCAACATACTGTGACATAGTGTTATTTACTAAAATATGGGACTGTTATCAGTTCCTTATGAGAAGACCGATGTTAGGATCACAGATGGCAGGAGACCCATGGTGGTCAAGACATGCAACTGGAGACTTGTATATTCATCAGATTGCAACCTTCCACATCCTAATATTGGCATAGAATATGGATCGAAGTTCCTTCTTCTTGAATTTAAAATCAACTATCTTTAACTGTCAATGTTAAGTATAATTGTTCTGGGAATAAAAAGCACGGTTATAGAGAATGCATAATGAAATAAGATAAGGTCATGCAATCTCATGGAGAGAAATACTCAATTTCTCCAAGATATTCATCTTGTCTCTCCTTTTAAGAAGGATGGCAGTATCTTTACTAACCTTTGCATTCCTTATACACCATGAATCAAAAGGTACCACAAAGGCAGAACACTTGCTGAATGTTACAAAATGTAAATGGTCCAAAATATGGAACTATTTAGCTCTCAGCAGGAAAAAAAATCAACTTCACAAAATGCACTTTCTACAGCAATTAAAAACAGAAAGTCACATTGCCATGTTAACTTATGGCAACAACCCATTTTAAAGAGAAATTTAGTCTTTTCACATTTAATTGCTATTTGTAGCTTGCTAAATAGTTTTCCAGAATAATCCACCCATCTCTTGTTAACCAAGATGGTCTAGTTGAGAACATTCTTAATTACACATAGACTGATAATTTTAGAACCCTGGGAACACTCTACTTAAAGCATTGCTTAATACAACACAAAATGAAAATGGCCCAACTCCCTTCAGAGACTGTCTAAATGTTTAAGATATCATACATTAGAGGGCAACTGGTTTGGAAGTGCATCAATGCACAGTTAAAGAATATAGAAGCTACAAATCTTGGTTGCTTTTTAAAGTAAATAAAGTTTCAATAATTCCACTGATCTCCGCAAAAGACATAAACACTGGTCAGGTAAAGTCCCTCACTAAAGCACTCATGTCAACAGTATACACAGGGGTTGCAAGAAGGCTCAGTTGGTAAAGGTGCTTGCTACCAAGCCTGATGATCTAAGTTTGATCCTTGGCCCACATTGTTGAAAGTAAGAACCATCTTCTGAAAGTTATCTCCTAATACACATGCTGGGTCATGTGAGTACACACACAGAGACAAACATATATGAACACCAAATACATAAGCAGAGTGTAATAAAAACATACTTGGAATTCCTGGAATGATGGTTTTGATAATGTTTGTTTGTTTTTGAAATTTTTAGGACAGTTTGACAATCTGAATTTAGAACATATGCAGATGAATATAGTTATCTCCTAAGAAAAAAGAGACATCTATTATAAGAGAGATTATGGTTTTAGTTCCTAGATCTTCCTTCATATCTAACTAGAATTTTACTTTTTGACTTGTAGAATATTCTTCTTTTTTATTTTCTGCTTTTGATTTTGTTTGTGAGGCAGGGTTTCTTTGTGTATCCTTGGCTTTTCTAGAACTAGCTCTGTAGACTAGGCTGGCCTCAAACTCACAGAGATTCACCTGCTTCTACCTCCCAAGATTGAGACAATGTTTTATCTTGTGTACTTGTTCAGGTACTATGAAAATACTCTACCACTGAGATTCAGTCCAGCTCTCAAAATTTTTAGATCATTTAAAAAGCTAAATAATATTTAAGAAAAATAGCAGGACATTATAACACATGTACAAAGAGTAACACCCTTACTCTAGATAAAAAAAAAAGAACATCCCCATCATCTCCCACAGTTACCTACCTTCCTACCGGCAGAGCAGCCACCATTCACTCATTGATGCTCTAAGTTACCGTCCCTGGCTTACACATTTGTATCCTTTTACCTACATCTTGTCATTATCCCAGCCTTGACTCCAGTGAATGATGCTTTACTTTTTGTTTCTACACTTCTCTTTTTCCCCATTCTACAATTATATAAGTGAGATCACGCATTATTATTCTCTTTGTCTAGTGTATTTCATGTGGCTGAATGTTCTTTATGTCCACCCTTAAAAGATGAATAATATACTCCCAAACATGCCCTCCAATTCACCCACTAACCTGTTGTTTTGCCTTGGCTGCTTCTGCACATTGACTGTTGTGATGTCAGTGTACATATATGTGAAAATATCCCTTACAAGGTGAAAACCTCATTTATTTTGGTGTTCTCTCAGAAGAAAGTGTCAAGGCCATATGCTGGCCCCTTTTGGTTTATTTAGGAAGTTCCATGCTACTTTGCAATAATAGCTATTACACTGTGTGTTCTGCCAACAGTCTACAAGGATTCCCTTTTATCTACAGCCTTGTGAACATTTATTATCTCTTGTAATTTTCAGAAAAATTCCTATAAACCCTGATCTAAAGTAATGTAATGATTTCAATTTGCATTTCTCCAATGAGTAGAGATGTTGAGCACCCTTTCAATGACTTGTTGGCTGTTTTTATTTCCTCTTAAGAAAACAGTCTGTTCAAGTCCCCTGTTTGTTTGTTTAAGTTTAGCCCTACGTTTTCATGTTTGGTTGCACATGAGTGCTAATCCCTCATCTGATATGTGTTTTGTGAATCTTATTTGCCACCTCATAGACCACCTTTCATTTCAGTAATTTTTGACAGAGGTTTTCTGTCCCACCAAGTCCCACATCATTTTAGTCCCAAATAAACACACAGAGGCCAACATTAATTATAAACTGATTGGCCTATTAGCTTAGGCTTCTTATAACTTATATAACTCATAATTCTTGTCTGTGTTAGCCATGTGGCTTGGTACCTTTTTCAGCGAGGCAGTCACATCTTGCTTCATCTGTGTCTGGATGACAACTGCTGACTGACTCTTTTCTCATCCCAGAATTTTCCTGTTCTCCTTGCCCCACCTCTACTTCCTGCCTGGTCACCCCACCTCTATTTCTGATACTGGCCAATCAGCATTCATCTAAAATACAAGTGACAGGGTACAGACCATTGTCTCACAGCAAGTAATGTTTCTTTGAAGTCTAGACTTTTAGTTTTTATGCTTTTTTTATAATGTAAGTAAAATAAAATCGAAGGCATGTTCAAGTTAGATACATTTACTATATTTAAAGACATATTCCAAAACGGTCATGTTATTTTTTTAAAAGGAAAGATGTGTGCACAAATAGCTGTAATAACTATTGCTGATATTCTAGTGTGGACATGGAGTAGATGAGAGAGTAGAAAAGCTTCAACTTAAAGATTTTGATATTTTTAATTGTAGTTAGGCTACTGAATGTGCTTACATCCAAATAAGCTGTTTGAAATGTTCAATATTTCTCTGTAATACAAGAGATGCTATCGTTGGATGGTTTTCTAGTTGTCAAACACCTACCTTTTAAGCAGTGAGTCCTAATCAGACCATATTCACTAAATTACTACTTGTCCTCTGTATCAAGTAATCGAAGGGCAATTAAAATGATCATCTCCTTCCGTGGCAAGGGCTACATCTCGTGGTCACACAGCTTTTGTGACACATGGCCAATTTTCAGGCTCAACTACAAAACTGCAGCCCTGCTTATAACATCTGTGAGCACCAGGGAAACTGCAGGCTTCCCACTCATGTGATGTCATTGTGGTCATGCCCTTCCACACACCTGTGCTGGCACATGCCTTACAGTAAAATAAGCTGCCTTAGCTATCCATCCTAAGTTTGAAAAACAGGTGTATCTGAGGAACTAAAATGTTCTAAGTAAATTGTATCTCATGTTTTTAAGGTCTGGCCTCATTTAAATGTTGGATGAGCAAGGTGACTGGCATTTTCCAGAGAACAGTACATAGTGTAATATGTTGGTATAATTGGGATCCAGTAGTCAGGAGAAAGTCCAGTAGAATTAGCATGAAGATTTAATTCCCCATTGCTTCCAGAGAAGGTTGTTACTGGGCTGTGGTCAAAGCACAGAAAGATGTGTGGTACTTACTCTGTGCTTAGTATTTTTGTGCAAACCAAATTTTGATTTCCACTTCCTACCAATAATTTAAAAGATAGTTTATTAAATCCAGCTTGTGTACTTTTTGGATAGACATTTTCAGTGTACCCAAGACTAGATATTTTGGATACATTTATTTAAAATCTGTGAATAAAATAATTGATATAGCTCTCTAAAAGAAGAATGTATTTTGTAGCATAGACATGATAAAGTCATTGTTTAGGAAATGTCTGTCAAGTCCAAAAAGAGAGGCAAATTGTATTTACTACAAATGGTAGATTTGCCTGTCATAACATGTTTATAAACTAACAGATATAATTTCATTCAATAATTTTATGATGAATTGGCTAAAGGAATTTCACTCAAAAGACACTTTATCTAGATTTGTAAAGGTTTTTTATTTATTTTTTTTCTTTTGATCACATTTTCTCTTCCCCAGACCCTCCCACATTCTCCTAATTTCTCTACTCACCCAAATTCATGTCCAAAATTTCTCAAAATCAAAACAAAAGAGAAAATCAAAATAAACAAACAGAAGGAAAACAAACAAACAAAAAACAGTAAGACAAAAACATATCAAAAAAAGTCCACAAGAATATTATGGTGCTTGTTTGTGTTGCCCATCTACTCCTGGGCATAGAGCCTTCCCTGGAATGTGCTGACATATCTTGTAACACTTCATGGAAGAAAACTGATTTTCCTTTTCCCAGCAGGTATAAATGGCAGATAGATTCTTGGTTAAGACTGGGTCTTTGCCTCCACTTCCCCTTTGCAGTGCTGGGATTTTGTCTGGCTTCAACATTTGCAGGTCCTGTGCATACTCCCATGGTCTCTGTGTGCTCATGTGTGCATCAGTCCTACAGCATCTGGAAGACACCATTTCCTTGCAGTCATCCATCACCTCTGGATGATACATCTTTCTACCTCTTCTTTAGCATTGATCCCTGAGGCTGGAAGGTGAAGGCATCCGTTTATAACTGAGTGCTTCAAAGTCTCTCAGTCTCTGTACATTGTCCAATTTTGAGTATCTGTGTTAATTATCATCTACCACAAGAAGAAATCTGATGAAGTATGAGTCATGCACTTATCTATGGGTAGAACATTATGTCATTATGGGTTATTTTATTGCTGTATTCCTTCAGGAGAATAATAGTGGCTGGTTTGCCCCTAAGTCTGGAACTATGTAGTCTTAGGTTCTTGTCTACTTAAGCAGTGTCAGGTATGGGTTCCATCTCATGGAGTGGGCCTTAAATCCAATTTTACAAAATGGTTGATTACTTCCATAATACTTGTGCCAATATTGCACTATTGTATATCTCACAGGCAGGTCTCTGTTGTAGGTCACAGATCTTGTAGCTGGGAGATATAGATATTGTTTGGTACCTTCTGGTACCATGAATTCTAGAAAGGAGGGCTGAAAGTTCAAGTTGGTCACCAGCTACACTTCTTCATGTTAAATTACAATCAGTGGCAAAGTATTGTTATTGAAATTTGGAAGGTTCTTATCAGTCTGCTAATATCAAAACAAAACAAAAAAAGACGGTCTTTGTATCTAAGGAAATGTTAGACCTGTTTAAGACCTATGGAAAGATCAAGTGAAACCAATGGATGCTACAGGAATTTCTTTGCCTATTCCATACTCAAACTTCTACATTTTCTTATATTTTGTCTGTCTAGATATAGTATCAGAGCACTGTAGATTGGGTGACTAATAAACAACAGGGATTTAGTTCTCACAGATGTTGGAAACTGGAAGTTTGAAATTAGGATACTGGCATATCATGTTCTTCTGAAAGTGCAAACTGCCATCTTCTTCTAGTATTCCCACATTACAGAAACAAACTCTTTTCAGGTGCTCTTATCTAAGAGAACTAATCCCATTCAGAAGAGCCCCGCCTTTGTGACACAATTACCTCCCAAGACCTCTCCTCTTCACACCATCATATGGTGGCTTGGGATTTCAGCTTGGGAATCCTAAGGTTCAGAAACATTTGGCCTATTAACTTATCCCAGCAGATTCTAAGCTTTCTGCTTTGTAAACCCTTGAGTTGCTATAGCTGACGTTTTATTTGGAGTACAAATTTGCACAGTCAACAGGATTACATCAGAGCAAGTATTACAGTTGAAAGTCTGAATCATGTAGCCTTCGGGGGGTACTGAATAAGAATGCACATCTTTGAGCATACTTTCTACAAATTGACAAGAACTCCCAAGAATATTCATCTTGCAAATAGAGATTAAGTAACATTAAAGTCATGAAATTCTATGTAAAGCAAATGACATTTGGTGACCAAGTACATCTCTGTTGATATTCTAGCTTGAAGCACTTTAGTTGCATTACCTTTATCTTAGCCTACATGCTCAGCTACAGATTATTGTAATATTTATTTCAGTCTAAAAATGTGAGTCATATTCATATTTGGAAATAAAAACCTTGAGTGATCATAAAAAATTGCTCTATTTGGCAGTTCAGCATCTCATCTTGGTGGAATATTCCAGCAAGTTAGGCACAGAGGATATCATGACATTTCTGGAGTTATCTAACATTGGGTGGTCAAATTCCATATGAATGATTCTCTATCTAGCTATCTATTGTCTGTCTGTCTGTCTATCTATCTATCTACCTATCATCTATATATCTATCTATCATCTATCTATCTATCTAATCTATCTATCTATCTACCTATCATCTACCTACCTACCCATCTATCTACCTCTGTGTGTGTGTGTGTGTGTGTGTGTGTGTGTGTGTGGTTTTTCAAGAAGGGGTTCACTGTGGAACATCTTGGTTGTCCTAGAATTTACTTTGTAGACCAAACTGGCATCAAACTCACTGAGATCTGCCTGCCTCTGCCTCCCAGGGGCTGGGATTAAAGACATGGACCACTATACCCACCATTAGTTGTTTCTTTAAACACACACACACACACACACACACACACAAATAAATAACATGAAAGAGTTATGCACTTCTTGGGTACTTCTAAATATTCACTCATGTCAACTAAATGTATACTAACAAGCAAGAAAGAAAATATATTAACAAATTCCATTACCTCTGGCCCAGATGCTGTGTTTAGAATCTCCCATACATTCCACAATTGTCTTTTCTGTCCACATTACTGTTAGTATCATACTACACATGACTCAAGCATCAGTGTAGGCATGTTTCCAACTCAAGACTCAAGGCCCAACATAATCTAATAACTCAATCACATTGCCTCCTTCTAATAAGAGTTCTCAGAGCCCCATCACTAATGACATTGTACTCCACTGATTTGCCTAGGAGAGTACCTTCTACATTAGAGAACATGTAACAACATACCTGCCTACATGCTAATAATACCACTTGGGACAATCAAAACTGTCTCCCATCTTTGCCAAATGTTCCAAAGGATCAAATTAGCACCAGTTGAGAACTACTCCATGCTTGCATATTAAAGAATATATTTCAATTTGAAGATGGAAGTATTCAGTTTTTAAATACTAAATAATTTTTGTACATATTATATATTTGTAAAAAATTAGATAAGCTGTTGGGGGACAATAATGAAGTCAATGTGCCTTTATCAAAACCAAGTCTTTCCCATTAAGTTCATTTTCTTGGGGGCCCAAATTGACTAGGAGATTGTTAGGATTGCCTCAGTCTACCAACAATGACTAGAACACAGTTGAAAAAAATGAATCACAGTTTCCTCCAAACCAATTAGTAGATGATCTATTAGAATGTTCTAGAAGAACAACTTTTCATTTCCTTAGGGTGATATCTGCCTCAATGCTTCTGAACTCTTTTTTTTCATGCTGGTGATAGAACCCGAGATCTATCATGCTAGTTGAACATTCTACTTCTGGTTTCCAGCCCTGTCTCTTGGGCTTTTTGAAACAGAGTTTCAGTATTTCAGCTTAGTGTAGCCTTAAATTCACAATCCTCCTGTCTCTGCTTTGTAAATCCTGGGAATATATTCATGGTATACCACATTTATCAATAAATTATTTATTTTTGGATATAATACTGAAGAGCAAACCAAGGACCCCATGTGTTGTATCATGCCCTTTCCAAACAGCCCCAAGCCTGGATGGAATCCAGGGTCTCAAGCATTCTAGGCAAGTGCGGCATCACTGAACTATACCACCAGTCCATAGCAATAAATAGCTCTTCAAGGAATCAATGAAATCTTGTTGGCCCAGTATAGGGGTTTGGCTCCTCTGTTGAAGGCATATTACATTTTGCTTTATCTAGTATTGTGTTTATATACATTATTGTATGAAAATCATAGTTACAAATTCCATGGAATTTGTAATTCCATGAAGAAAAATATACTAGATGAAGACATAGGATCCAAGAGGCATGTGTCAGCCTTACCAAGATGAAATGTCACACAGCCACCTGAGAGGAAGGAAAACAAACTGCATAGAAGTTAAGGGCACATGAGGCTCACTCAGCTGGAGAGCTAATATTCATGCTCAAGCCACCAGACACCTGCTCATTTCAAATTTTCAAATATGAGCAACCCTGCTCTGATTTTGATCAAGGTGCACTTGATAAGATCTCTTCCACTCTTCACTTTCTCCTTAAGTCATAGTTATGGAAATAGGTACTGGAAAGAGCCCTACAACATGTTTTCACATGAGAAATGATTGAAGATCTTCAAATGGAAAACCTGACATACACCAGACTAAAAGGAACCAAAATAGGCACCTTCAAGTATAGGGGATCTCTTCATTTAAAAAAGAAAATCAATTTATTCTGCATCACCTTGCAGGCCTGATCAGGGTCAGTGAACAGAAAACGCGTGGAAGCATATTTTATCTCAGCACAGTGATGAACTTGCTAATGATAAATGGTTCTACACTACAGAGTGGAGAGGTGGCAGCAGCAAGGGCCCCTAAGAGTACAAACATCAGGAAGGGGGATGGGTCAGAAATTTCCAAGGCAATTTCTAGCACTCAGTGTGTCTGAAGAATTTTTATCTTGGAAGAGGCTATTAGTGTCCTTGCAATTTACTTTAATAATTTTATTAAGAAAAACAACATCTATTATTTCCCCCAGCCTACACATTCAGTTATTGGGGTAAGTATAGTAGAGTAGACGGGAAAAAGAGTCTTACCATGTGCCACGTAGAATAAGAATCTCTGTAGTGCCAACAACTGCAAAGGAATTCATTAGCAAGATCTCATGTATTCTTGAGAAGAATTCCATGAAAGTTTGGCAAGATATCTCAGTGGGTAAAGCTCTGAGAAGCACGGCCTTGCTTTAGACCCCAGTCCTCACAGAAAGCCAGAGGCATCTGTGAGCATCTCCAGTACCAGAACAGTGGTGGCAAGATTAGATGCAGAGATGGGGAAGTCCCCACAGAATTTTAGATTAGAGCAGCTGACAGTTGGTGGAAAGACACAGAAGACCCATTTTCAAACAAGGGATAGAGCATCAGGTTGTCGCCTGTCCCCTACCTATGTGCCATGGCATATATGCATCTGTACCTGTACAAATATACATGTAAGTCATGACACACATATGATCAAAGAGAACACTGTGAACTAGAAGCAAGTCCCATCCCATTTTGTAGCTAAGGGAAGTGAGTCACAGGGGATGTAAGTGGCTCTCCCAGGAGCTCACAGCCAGTGAATCTAGCCCTTCCTACTTGAACCTGATTCTGCCCCAACTACAAAGTCTCTTGTCAGCTACTACAGTATCCCACCTCATCTGTTCATCAGGGATGCACAATTTCATTTGAAATCTTGGCAATTTCCAGAGTTTGAGACATATGGCTACTTATGCAAATACTCAAAACATCTTCCAAAGCCTAAAATACATCATTTCAAAAATTATTTGCTATTTTCTATTACAAATGATGTTGCTCCATTCAAACAGTTCAAACTGTCTTAAATTGATGTTAAGCAAATGAGCAAAACAAGATTTTTAGTGCTTATTGAAATGTCTGTAAAGGAAAGACTGACAAGGCATTTTGATGCAATTCTGGAACTCAGGGAACGGGAACTCAGGCCTCCAAGCTGAAAGGCACATGAAACCAGTTCCACAGCTCTCATCCTACAACCCCAGGAAAACCTGGCAATAAACACTCTGTTGTTGTTTACTATTTCATTATATATTTGTTCTCTCTTCTGAATGTGACTGTCATATTGAGTTATCTTCTATTTTATGATTATCTTACTACATGTTTCAAGAACCAGACTGATTTTAAAAACGATTTTCTCACAGTTTGGGGAGATGGTGCAGTCGGTAAAATGCTTGCTGTGTGACGATGAGGACCTAAATTCAATCTGCCTGAACCTATATAAAATAGCCAAAGAAATGGTTCTTGCCTGTACTCCCAGCACTTCGACTTTGACACAGGAGGATCCCTGCAGCTTGCTGGCAATCCACTCTAGCCAATCAGTAAACTCCAGGTTCATGGAGTAACCCTGTGTCCAAAAATGAGATGAAGAGCAACTGTGGAAGACACCAACATGGAGTCCACCTGAACACACACCCACACCTACACACACGAACATGTATACACAAACACATAAGCCCATACTACTACTGCTTTTCTGTCTTTATTATTTCAGTTCCAAAAATTTAAAATAAAATATCTGGGTGTTAGTGGTGCTCACCTTTAACCCAAACAGTAGGGAGGCAGAGCTAAGTTCAAAGCCAGCTTGGTCTACAGAGCTCGTTCCAGAACAGCCAGGGCTACACAAAGAAACCCTGTCTCAAATAAATAAATAAGTAAATAAAAATAAATAAATAAATCCGCCAATGTAAATGCTTTTAATCATTCTCCCTGCATGCCTAAGATCCAGCCACCTTGGACCTAGGGTGGAGGTAAAGATAGTTTCTACTCTGTAGTTAGAACCTAGTGATGTCTTACCACAGCTTCCTGAACATTATTCCAGGTGATAATCAGATTGGTATTTGCCTTCTAAAGCTACTGCTCCTCTGGTGCCTACATGCATCTGAATGTTTATGGGAGTTTGTAATTCTATGTTTATCATTCTTGCAAAGCATCTAGGCACTTGCAGTAAGGCCCTGGTGTTTATCATACAACTTAAAACCGAATCCTATTTAGCTCTTTGTGGAATTGTTTTGCTAAAAGTCAGAAGGCTTCACTGTTTGGGAACCTGCAGGGATGCTCATTTTTATATCTGCCAATGACCAGGGCCATCTGCAGTTAATGGGATGGCTTGGTGCTGGATGCTCAGAGCCCGCAGCAGCCCATCCCGACATGCCAGAAATCACTGCCTAGGTGTGTCTCTTACCTTTGCACTTGCTCATCAGGGTACCATTTCACCAAGTCAAGTGTGTCTTAAAGAACGTTTCCGGAACCTTGTGAAAAGGAATGGAGATTAGAAAGCCTATGTTTTATGCACAAATCTTCCCCTAGGTTTTTAGGTTATTTCATACCGGGAAACCTTTATAAAAAGATTGTTCTCAATGTGCTTCATGATAGTGGGTATTATCAATCAGAAATCAGACATCTCCATAATGAAGCACAGGAAAGATCTCTTCAGCTATAAAAGTTTGTGGAATGTGGCCTATGAGCCTAGAAAGGCAAGCCTTGAGTCCTACACTAGCTCCTCTGAATGGAGGGCTTGATTGCCTATTTGGGGGATTTGGGCAGTATAAAATAGGATTTGCATGAGAAGGAAACAAAGATGTTTTCCTCTCTAGATTCACTAAGCCTAAGACCAAAGAGGTCCCACCAGTGTAAAAAAAATGTACAGATGCTCACTATTGCTCAACTCTTGTTCTGACTGTTCCATATTTTTTGCTTTGGTGCAAGTTACAGACATTATTATAGCCATCTCTGAACTCATTCTGAATTCTGAAACATGGAGAGGATCTTAAACAATGCCACCCCAAGAATACCACCAAATACCCTATACAAATACCTTAGGGTAAGCTTTTTGAATAACTAGAGCAGGACCAAAAGATACAGAGAAAAGAAAAAGAACGACTGCTGTGCCATAGCCTCTCTGTGTGAAGAGAAAGGAAGTGAACCATTGTTGCAGGTTGTTCTTATTATGATAGGCACCCTTTAAAGTAGGGGTCTCTACCTTATTTTCTGTAGCTTCTTCTCACTATACAGAACCCCAAAAGTAACTCTGAAATATCTCTCACATGCAGTGCTGGTTAAAAGGAGTATTTAAGCCAAATTGAAGGCATCAAAAATAAGTAACTATACTTAAAAGTCACAGCCATGCCAACAATAAACAATTTATGGAAAAAACTCAGAAAAAAATTTGTTGTTTAAAAAAATTGAAAAGCATAGTTCTTGACAAGTGTTCTTTATTTATGAATGTAAGTAGAGTTTTTGAAGGAACATGAAAATATTAAAATAAAATGTAAATTTTACTCATACATTTCCCTTTGATATCTGGCAAAAGAGGATATCTAGGTAGCTCTGAGGTTAATTACATAATTTAATTCAGTAATCATTATCTTCATTAATTGAGAGAACAGAAGAGGTCAGAAAGATTATTTGAAATTATGAAAGATTCAAAAAGATTTATAGTTGATTAAGGAAGCATTTTGGTGAATTGAATATAAGTCATCATGGGTTCCAGCAACTTAATTTTTCCTAGAGATAAATAAGTCTTATAATTCAGCTCCAGGTAGCCAAGTTTGAAGATTGTTCTTTGCAAAAAATAAATTATTCATTCTGAGAAGTTTATATATTTATACAACATGTTTTGATCATAGCCACACCTCATTCCCCACTTCCTATTCCTCCTGTACAGCTCTCCCCACCAACAATTTTATGTCCTTTCTTATTTTCCTTATTTACTTTAAACCCACTAAGAATAATGCTGCCCACATACATGTGAGTGTAGGGTTGTCTACTGGAGCATTGGCAGCTTCCAGTGGACAGACAGCTCTAAAAAACCAACTTTCTTCCCCTCCCAGTCCTGAGTGCAAATAGGTCCTTCTCTAGGGGTAGGGTCTTATGAACACCTCACCCAGCCATGCAGGAAAGCTGGCAGGCTTGATGCTGTGCAGGCATCCACAGCTGCTGGGAGTTTGTGAGGGCTCTGGCCCTGTCATGCCCAGAAGACAGCATTTTGCAGCAGGTTATAACAGCCCTCCTATGTTATGGCTCTTCCAGCCTCTCTCTTCCTTCCTCTGCTTTCTGCCTGAGGCTTGGGGAGAGGGGATATGATAAGGAACTCACATTTCAGTTATTCTCAGAACTTTGATCAATCATGGGTCTCTGTATTAAAATCTGTAACCAATGTGGGTAGGGGAAGGAAGCTTCTTGGAGATGGTGGACTGATTCATATGAAAATGGTCCTCATAGATTCATGTATTTGAATACTCAGTAGCACCCAGGTGGTAGAGCTGGGAAGGACTATGAGGTGTGGCCGCATTGGGGGTATATCAATGGAGGTCAACTTAGAGATTTTGAAAGACTCCAGCCATTCCCTCTCCCTCTCTCTCTCTCTCTCTCT
>LOJH01005334.1:13539-32761 GCA_001685095.1 Ellobius talpinus | reverse complement strand
GGTTCTGCCTATTACAAATAATGCTTCTATGAACATAGTTGATCCAATGCTTTTGTAGTATGATTGATCATCTTTGGGATATATACAAAAGAGTGGTATTGGTGGATCCTAAGGTAAGTTGATTCCCAGTTTTCTGAGAAACCACCATACTGATTTCCACAGTGGTTGTACAAGTTTGCATTCTCACCAGCAATGGAGGAGTATTTCCCTTACTCCACATCCTCTCCAGAATTAGCTATCATTGGTGTCTTTGATGTTAGCCTTTTTGACAGGTGTAAGATGGTATTTTGGAGTATTTTTGATTTGCATTTTACTGATAGCTGAGGCTGTTGAACATTTTTTAAGTATCTTTGAGATTGAGATTTGAGATTTTTTTAAGCAATTTGAGATTCTTCTGTTGAAAATTCTCTGTTTATTTCTGTACCCCATTTTTCAATTGGGTAATTTAAAATTTTGATGTCTTGGGTTTCTTATATATTTTGGAGATCAGTCCTTTGTCTGATGAGGGGATGATGAAGATCTTTTCCCATTCAATAGGCTGCCTTGTTGTCTTACTGACTGTGTTCTTTGCTTTACAGAAGCTTCTCTGTTTCCAGTGGTCCCATTTATTTATTGTTGCTCTCAGTGTATGTGCTACTGGGGTCATAAACATTTTAAGTGGCATATTCTATTAGTCTTTGAAAGGTTTGAATAATATCTATCCATCTTAAATATATCTCTGTACATGTAGAAAATCTAATATTATGACAAGCTTGACTATTATAAAGACTATTAACCTGAATAATAATACATTACATTTTAAATGAGCTGCACAAACAATACATTAATCAAGATCAGGAATATACATGTAACAAAATTGGCCTTAAATTTGTAGCAATAAACTAAGATCCACACCAAAGAATTCATGTCTATAGCATATCCCCCTTTAACTGTAAACAAACATTGATAAACAATATTTGGGAAATTGAGTGTGGTTGTCTCCAAACTATTTCCTGCTTTTTGTTGGGTAAAGTAATTTTAGGGATTCATGGAGACCTTTTGGGATGGCTTGATCGATCAAATGACATTAGTCTTGAAGGAATCCACAGGGTCTCATCTTCTGTGGAAACAAAAGCAAAACCACTTTTCCAAAGCAACAAATCCTTAGACCCAAATTTTGAAGTCAAGGTACCTTTAAAGTACATATGTTGGTTTAGCTTAGCAGCCTGTACAATGAAGTGTCTCTCTGTACTTAAGTCTTTCACAGTTAAAAAATAAAGAAAACACAGTAGTAAACATAATCCAGACTCTTTTTGTATATTCCATTTTTATGTAGCTTATATTTCTTTTTTCTTTTAATCTATGACTGCCTGTATTCTGTCTCTTCAAAGACTTTGTTTTATTTCTTAAAACATTTACTTTCTTTTATACCTTTCTATAATCTTTATCCTCTCTCTTTCAAGTCTCAAGTCTATGTACATTTATCAACCACTGTGACCCATTTAGAGGTCTTTTCCATCTGCATTTGTCTTTATTGTGTATCTGTAATAATTTTATGACCAGGAGTGTTTTTTATGATGATCGGCTATGACTAGGGCCAACTCCAGGGTCATACCTGTTGGCTCCACCCAGTCCAACATTGCAGATGCATGTTCATTGCCTCTGAAAGCCATGCACATTTCCCCAGATCCAGGGTCACAGTGGGTCTGTGTCACCATTAATAATTTTAACTTGCTGCTCACAGACCCCATTTAAGTGCTTGGCCTCCTGAAAGAGTCAGAATTCATGTTAGCAACACAAACTATGAAGCCACCAATTCCTATGCTGCGTCAGTAAGCCTTTTCTTAAAGGAACTGTGGGGACCCTGCTTGCTACCAGCAAACAGAGCCCATCTGCAAGTAAATAAATAATAAATAAAATAAAATGTGACTTCCAAGAAACTGTGCTTATCTCTGTTCTTTTATGTCTAGAATTCCTTTCCAAGCTTTCTCAGATTTTAGGTGGATGTAGTCAGTGCCATGTTGGATGCCAATTTCTATGCCTTCTCTCTCTCTACATTTTTATTTAGACAGAAAAGGGTAGGTGATGCAGGATTCCTCTCTGTATGCTCTGAATGTGTATGGTTAACGAACAGAAACTGTTTTGGCCTATTACCGGGTAGAATAGAGTAAGGCAGGAATTCCAAGCAGATATACAGAAGAAAGTAGGCAGAATCAGTGGAAGCCATGTAGCTGCTGGAAGAGAAAGATGACCTTGCACTGGTACCAATAAACCATGAGCCTCGTGATAGAATTCAAAATAATAGAAGTTGGTTAAATTAAGATGTAAGAGCTAGCTATAAATAAGTTTAAGCTTTTGGCCAAATAGTATTTCAGTTAATATAGCTTCTTTGTGATTATTTTGGGTTTGGGCAGCTGGGATTGAATTAGCCATATCTGCTTACACTTAATCCCTTACAGAGTGGTCATAATTTCTCAAATATTTTCCAGGTAGAGACTACTAACAGACACACTGACTTGTTTAAAAATGACATGTATCTTGACTGATATGCTTTGTAAATAAACATACAACCTTCAAAGTTAAATAAAATTATCATATAAAATAAATATAACAAATATTACTATGAAGACTTTTTAACAACTATCTCAATATATGGCTAATATTTTTTTCATTCTATATTCAAAGAACATGAGGCCACTTGCTCAATTAACAGCTATTAGAAAGAAGTTGAAAAGTCATACCAATTGAAAAAAAGTTAGCAACTGGCCTTGATACTATCAACTATAGCAGAAAACAGTGAGATTATCAGTAACTATGGTTCAGTGCATGATTATGCTAATTTACCTTCTGTGCAGTACATAAAGGAACTATGGTTGGATTTTCACAATGGAAGAATTTGAATGGAAAAATGATTACTAGCAAGGATGTGCTTAGCTATTTCTAGATCTCTAGCCTATTCCTTAAATGAGAACAAATGCTGAGTAAATCTGGGTACATGGCAACTGTAGAAATTGATTCATATTCTTTGCCTTAGAATGTAAGTTATAATAGCTTAGTTTAATAATATACTTAACTTATATGCATAAATATGTTAATGGACTTTACTTTAAACTTATGCATAGGTATAACTGATATACCTAAGTATGCCAAAGCAGCACAAAACACAAAATGTAACAGAAAGAGATTCATTAACTTCTTTAAAACCCTTGATCTCAGTGGTCCATAATCTTGAATCACTTGCTACCTGGAAAATTCTGATTGCCACATTTTTAGCTTCATCTCCTAACAGTAACTACAAGGACAAAAACTAAGGTTTCATGTGGTATTTAATGTAATGACCATTACATTCCAAGTAAGTATTTCACCCACTCTGAGGAGAAATGTGTCCCATAGCATGTATCCAGAGGACTAGGCTATACACTTAGGAAAAATAAGTTATTTACATCCTTTGTTTCAATTTAATATCAGACACAATTGAGGCAGGTGATCATAGATTAGCACCTTACATATTTCTTCTGTATAGATTTATATGAGGTATGCTTATTCCATGAGGCTTTTCTGGAGGCATTTTGTGTGACTGGAGAAATTGCTTTATTTTCTTGTGACAATGTAGCCCCAGGTTACACAAACTTTTATTTACTTTTCTTACTTTTCAGAGTCATTTACCCATTTGCTATTACTTTCTTGAGATTTTGTCTTCTAATAGATTTTTTGTCTTCCAACACATAAATTTTGCTTCAAGCTGTTTCTATGGAATCAATGAAATATTTGGGTTTTTTGTTTGCTTGCTTTCAAACCCTAATAAATATAAACCTTTAAGAAAAGAGCATAGCACATAGTAAATAATGTACATGGAAAATAACTTCCATTGTCATTGTTAATATTACAATGAAGAAATAAAATATGAGTGTTATCAATAAATGCAAACAAGTAAGGGTTGATTTAGTACATGTTAACTAATCATTTGATATGTATACCATTTAAACATACATCTATTTTCACCTTTAGATCACTGCTACTACATTATGAAACAAAGTTAATTTGAAATTCAAAAAAAATCCATCTTATTTTTAGGCATTGGTTCCTTTACCGTGAGAGCAAACATGTAAGATCAAGAATTGGAAGATACAGCAATAAATTATACTATTTTCCCTAAAGAGTCTATTTCAATTCACTACAAATTGACTGCAATGCTCAAAAAAATTTCTCTATTACAACTTGGTGAACCACTTATTATTTATCAGGGTTACTCATAGGAAGGTGGGTTTCTGCAGTGATGATAAGAAAAAGCGAACTTCTTCATGTGTGATAACTTACCATGCCACTATCAAAGTTTGCCATGACAAGGGAAGGTAGCAACATGACTGATCACACTTCCTGTTTTCTCAGCATTTGAGTACTGCTTCTACAATATTGAGGATGGGCTTATAAATCTTTTAAGTTGTTTGATTTTGTCAATTCTTTGAAGCTCTTTTTTAACCTCAAAGAGGAAATGTTTCATCTAAGAGAAGACAGCCCACAACAACTCCTCCTCCCAACAAATATGTTTTTGTTGCCGGCTCTTCCACCAATGTTTCTTGAGCCTTGGAAAGAGTAATAGTAATTATTGGCTATATTGTTTCATTTATAACTGAACAGTATACTGATAGGCCATACAAATTATCCGCTTTTCTCAATATTTTAACTGATTAAGGTCCTGCAACAATTACTTCCCACTAAACAAAAGAAGTTTCAATTCTCAACCAAGGTATAAAGAACCAGCAACTGATAATCATTTATAGAAGTATTCTTCTCATTTAGTTACAGTGTAGGAGATTTCCCTTTCCTAGAGTCATTAATCACTACTCCCAGTCTCAGATCTTTGTTGTGACTACAGTGTTCTCTTCTGCTTTGTGAACCTTAAATCCAGCAAACAGCTGGCTTTATCCATATTAGTTGTGCCACTATTGAACCCATAAATATATGTCATTAATACTGTTAATACTATATTAATACTGTGGCACACAGAATCCACATCCTTGTAATTCTCTTTGACTATAATTCTTACCCAGGGGCATGCATAGCCCTTACCAGAATTATAAATGTCAACTAATAAGAAGATAAGAGAGATTCATATATCTCTATATTATAAAAATGAAGTGTATGTTGTCTTTAGAAGTGTGGCATTGCTATTTACTTCTTGCGTATAGTAAAAAAAATGGTCATGACTTATATTAAGACAGGTTGCTTATCAATTTGAATTTCTCTTCCTATTCAAGACAGCTTAGTTTATGTTACATAACAGTTGCTTTTGCTGCCCTTATAATTGGATTTTGTGTTCTTTTTTTCAGATCTATGTCATTCAAGACATAAGCTATGAAGATCCATCATTATCTATCCAAGCAACAGCAAATTGGGATCTGGGAGTTAACAGATAATGGAAGGAAAAAATAAAAAAGAGGAAAGAAAAGAAAAGGAAAAAACAAAGGCCCAATGTAGCATTCTATAGATGGAATTTTTCTAACTATTACTAAATAGAGTAATGGGTATTAAAGTACTATGGATAGGGGATATTACCTTATTTACCCTTCTAACACAGTCATTCTATATGAGAAATTACATCCTCTCTGGGTCGCTGTTAGGGCCTGTTGTGAATTTCCCACTATGGATGGGTTCAAGCATGCCAGTAATATTCTGCTCTAATACATAATGTATGGCCTAAGTAAAGGAGCAGCAAAGATTGAGGATGGCTGTGCTCACCCTTGCCCTCCTCTTGAGAGTAGATGAGACAGGATAATGGCCTAAGACACAAGTGTGTTCATAATTATTTTAAATAGGCTATATAATATTTTTAAAGTCTCTAAAATAGGTATCTTTTCCTGAGAGACTTAGTATGATACCTGTTATTGACAGGACTATTCAGATTGACTCTTACAAGAGATAAAAATGACATTTCCCTGACTGTTTTTGTTGTTAGTGGTGATGTTGATGTTATTTTTAAATTTAAAACGTTTTTCAAATTTTGGGAATTTTATGAGTATTTATTTATAACATTTCCATACCCTCTTCCTCTTCTAGCAATTTTTATGCCTCCCTTGTTTCCTCTCAAAATTATCATGTCTTCTTTAATTATTTACACCCACTAATACAACATATGTATATATAAAAATCCAGCATGGTGACTACATTTAGAGTTGCTATTATGTCTATATACTTTTGACTGATTCTTGGAATTTGGTAATAATAACAGTTTCAGCCCTAGACTATAAAAGTCATATTTCTCACTTTCTCAGCTTATATTAATTGCTTGTAGTTGTTTATTAAGTTTATTAAGGATGTCATGCAAGGTTTTCCCACTCCACACTGTTATATCAACTAATGTCATCATTGTGTATGTATTGTTGAAATGGCAATATTTTTAAGATTTCCTGGCTGAAACTTTTCTGTACTCTATAGAAAATACTTTCTCAAATAGATATCATGGTCCTTTAACTCCTATAATATTTCCCTACCCTCTTCTGCAATATTCTGTGAACTTTTGGTACAATGGCAGCATTAGAGAAACATTAATTGAGTTTAGGCAAACCATAGTCGTTTTTTTGCATTTGAGTGGTTCTGGATTTTTAAAAATGGCTTCTATTTTTGCAAAATGAAGACTCTTTATTGATGAAAGATAAGTGAAAATTCAAAGATAAGTAAAAATACACTTATCTTGAATCAGGATAAATATTTCAAATGCATCTAGAGATTATATTTGTTTATGAGAGTGGCATTAGAATGTTCTCCTCCACTTTCATATTTACAGTGCCAGGCAGGATTTCCCTCTTAATGAGTGGATTCAAGTCTAAATAGAAAGTTGTTTGTCACTCTTGTAATTTTTGTGGTTTGTATCCTTTAAAGCTGAATACTACTATTGATTGCTTTTTTACATTGGCAGGTTGCACAGCATCATTTTATATTAAGAGTTAGTTCTTAGAAAGGTGACTTCCAGTCCAGTTATAGCTCCTTTACTCCAAGTTTTGGTCTTAAGAGTGTGCTGCTGCCATTACTAGTATCTCACTTTCAAGTTTTAGGGGGCAACCAAGGATAAGGATAATAGCCTACACTAATTTTAGAAGCTCAACTCTTCTTACCAAATACTTGAAGAGAGATTTCCCATGTCTAGTACTGGAGTTTGTGTCAGATAGTCTATGGCTCTTTGGGGAGCATGATCATTTACAGTGGCACGAATTTATCAAACTCTATGTTATATATGTATATAATTATTGTCATTATCTAGATCCTTCAATTTTCCCATGAATAAGTTGTAATATATATTTTATATCATCTAAAATATACTTTGAAATAATTACATGGACATTATTCCATAAATTATGCAATTTATTTAATAAATGTAATACATTATAAAATATGTATTACAATATGATGACTTTTATCTAAGTGATACTAAGTTACATATTGCTGTCTTTCCCACTATTCTTCTATTTATGAATGTAGAATTGAATTAGACAAAAGAAAATGCACATGATATATACTGAAATAGTCAAAATCATATTCTGAATGTTGGAGAAAGGAATCAGAGATGTTTGAGTTTCCAAGTGGGGTCCAAGATCTTCCTATGAAGAGGACATTCTTTGCCTGGTTTTCATGTCTTACCATAGAACACAAGAGCAGGAGTATGAAAAAAATCCAAAGTCTACAGATCTGTTTATGTTAGGTGAACTTCTTTTGCTGTTTTAAATTTTGTAATAAACTCATCTTATGGTAGAAGTGTTAATTTTTGACCTATAGTTCCTGAGGACATATAGTCTACTAAAGCAAGAAACACATGCTAATAGGAGCATAGAGCCACTGCGTTACATTATAATGGCAACCTGAAAGCAGAAAGTAGACAGGGAATGGAGCCAACTATAAAACCACAAAGGTAAGCTCAAGTGAAACACTCTTCCATCAAGTCTCAAACTTCTAAGAATTCCATAATCTCCTACAACAGCAGCACCAACTCAGTGATAAATGTGTCTAATATACAGATTTCAAATTCAAAGTACAATGACACTTGTTATTTTTAATCACTAAATGTTCTCTCCCAGTCTCTATATAGCATGGGATTGAAGACCCTACAGCAGGGAGATATTTTCAGGTTGGTCATAAAACTTTCAATTCTTATCTCATGAGTTCAGATACTTCTTTGTGATTCCAGCTTGTGTTGAATTGCCCATATCCATTTTGTTTCTAGAATAAATCTATATGACACCACCAAATGTGGCTAATAGCCCTGCATAAACTGTTTATGCTCTCACTGTGAGAAAAGATTAAATACTTATAAGAATTCTTTGAAGAGTCATTTTCTTCTCTTCTAAAAAATTGATTCATTCATTTGTATCAGAAAAATAAACCATAGTTTATATTAAGGATTATTTTTATATTATTTATTATAATAAAATAAAATGATCAAAGTTGTTAAATTGTAACATCTTCACAACAACATAACATATACTTATTAAAATATGAAACGTTCTTATACTTGTTTTCATTCAAGACTTTTTTAACCTTCATATAGTGTTCTACTTTTAAATTACTTTAGTAATTTTATTTTTAAGTAGAAAATAGAATACTGTATTAGTTGAAATCTTTTGAAAAATGCATTAGTAATTTTTTAAAATGCAAATCTGTTGGGCCAAAATTATCTCAGGGCCTATACCTTAAGGCCTTTCAGACAGGGAAAAGCCTAATTTGAGTTTGAAGGATAGTCAAAGCTACCAAGGATGAGACAGCAAAATCTAGGTAGATGGCCCTCTAGACAAAGGAAGGGCTTGGCTGTCTCTCATTGGCTGGAGGTACCCCCACATTAGAGGATGCCACTTAACCTATATAAGCTGACATTCACAATAATAAACTGAGTTTCTGCTTTGACTCGACTATCACATCTGATTGTCCTGCATTGTGAGGCTGCAAAAAGGGCAGATAGCATACTCCCCTTTCTCTAGGGAATAAGGCTAAGGAGGCATGGCACAAATTTAATAAGCATTCAATTTAAAATTTAAATTTAGCTTTATTCAATTCAGAGTGAACCACCTGTCTTTGCATTCCATGTGTTGGGTTTACAGGTATGTGCCCCACACAATAGTTCTACAAAGTTAAACTATTTTGAATAGTCTTATTTAAAATATTTGTCAAATGATGAATACAAGGACTTCTCTATTTCTGGATAATTTTCTTTTCATATTTAAGAAAAATAAACTAGATAATATAAGTCACCTATGAAAAGATAGACAATTTTAAAATCATTTATAAAAAATATAGCCTTTTATATTGTGGGGAATATATTGCAATTAGGATTTGAGAGATGAGAAATCCAAAGAACATATAAATGAGCACATTTATCTGTCAGAATTTTGTTTTCACTTAAGAATTTTTTTTTGATTTCTGAATTCAAATACTTTTGTTAATACTGTTATCTCCATAGCATTCTAAAATTGTTCTTCACACATACACATATATCACATATAAGTTCTTTGACAATTTTATGAAAATTAGTTTGATACTTTCTTTCCCTACATACCCAACATTGTGACTTAAAAACAACCATCAAATCCAATTTGTGCTTCCAATAATCTGGGTCATGTGCCCTTAGGATGCAGTGTAATTAACTTGCCAAGAACTAAACTTTTAGTGAAAACTGATTCTCCCTCTCACAAGAGTTAACAATTGTAAAAACTTTACAGCTTCATGTCTTCATACATACATACATAGGCTAGTGTTTGTTCTTGCTTGAGCTTCACAGACTTTGGCGTAATAGTGGCACACATGTTGTGGGATATGATGGTTTGGCTAATAATGGCCCTGATAGGTGCATATATTTAAATGTTTAGTCACCAGGAGTGAAACTCTAATGGGATTAGAATAAGGAGCCAAGGCCTTGTTGGAGACAAGTGGAGTTTTGAGGTTTCAAATACCCAAGTCTGGCCCAGTGTCATTTCTCTCTCTCTCAGCCTGCAGACCAGGATGTAACTCTCAGATACTACCACAACCCCTGTATACCACCATGTTTCCTGCCATGATGATAATGGACTAACCATCTGAAACTATAGCATGCCTCAATGAAGAATTTTCCTTCATAAGAGTTGCCCTTGTCATAGAGTCTCTTAAAGCAATAAAATAGTCACTAATTGGGCTGTTTTCTTTATTAATGTTTTAGGTTTCTTTGTTTTTGTTTTTTTTGTTTGTTTGTTACTTTTTGTGTATTCTAAATTCTAACCCTCAGTCAGAGGATTTCCCTATCTTGAAGACATTCCTTCATTATAATTACTGAGTCCTTAGCTTAACAGACAAGTTTTATTTTCATGAGATCTCATATTTTAACCATTTTTCCCAATGCCTATGTTATCAGGGTCCTTTTCTGAAAATCTTTTCATATGTCAATGAGCTTAAGGGCATTTCCCACATTCTCCTCTATAACATGGGTTTTCTGTTGATATCTTTGTGGAGGTGAGTTCTGTGCAACGTGAGAAATATGGATCAGGTTTCATTCATTTACATTACATCCCCTTTGAAGTCATGAAGAGGTTATGAAGATATATTGAGATTTGACACTTTGAGTATGCGAGGGAAGGAGGGAAGCATTGTTGAAGGAACAGTCCCAATCACAGTAAAGATTCAAGGATTGCTGCAGATGACAGCATTTTAGGACACCTGCTAAGGACAGTGCTTGATGTTTGGTGAAGTTGA
This sequence comes from Ellobius talpinus, assembly GCA_001685095.1. Lineage (NCBI taxonomy): Eukaryota > Metazoa > Chordata > Mammalia > Rodentia > Cricetidae > Ellobius > Ellobius talpinus. Next base: position 22,075 of record LOJH01005334.1, on the reverse strand, counting down.
CACAAGATAATCTGTTTATGGTTTGAATAGCAGAAGTAAAAAGTGGAGTCACTGAAGCCTTTTGTGCCAGATCATGGATGAATTTCAGCTAGATGCCAGGAAGAAAATTTATAAGATTTTTTTTCAAAGCACACTGCTTGATTTTGGTCTTGCTTAAACATATCTTTTTCTACCCTGGATCTTTTCTATTGGAGGAAAAAAAAACATTTAGCTGGCTCTGGATTTTACAGGACAACCATACTGAGATCTGTTGGAGTTTGACAGAGACATTGAGCATTTTATTTTGCTGTTGTTTTGTTTTTTCAAGACAGTTTCTTTGGTAGCTTTGACTGTTCTAGAACTCACTCTGTAGACCAGGCTTGTCTTGAATTCACAGAGATCCACAGACCTGACTCTGCCACCTGAGGGTTGGCATTAAAAGTGTGTGCTGCCACTGACAGGCAAGATATTGAACTTTTTAAACAATTTTTAAAAGATGGGAATTTAAGGTTGTATTGTGTATTTACTATGCTATTACCATGAGATGGTAAAAATAACAAAGGAAAGGACATAGCTAGAAAGAAAAAACTTCGATTGAGGAATTCTTTCATTATGTTTGGCCTGTGGATATGTCTGTGTGGTATTAACATTATTGGTATTTTCTGCAAGGGAGCCTGTCTCACTGTGGTCCATATTTTTGCTGGGCAGCTAGGTTTATGTTTTATTAAAAAAGAAAATACCTGAAGTTGAAGCTAGGCCAGTAAGAAATATTACTACTGCTTTCCTGCTGTAAATATTGCCTCAAATTCCCTTCATTAATGTCATGACTTGAATTCTCTAGATACTGAGCTGTAACCTGAAACTGAAATTTACATTTTTCTATACACAAATGCAGACAGACAGACAAACAGAAACACACAAACACATACAGACACACATGCACAGACAAAGGCACACACAATCACTCACAAAATGGACATATTTCTGTTTGTGTGTATGATGCTATAATTTGAATTAAAAGTACTAATCAATATTAATCTCACATACTCTTTTTTGAACCTTTTTCTTCATATCAATGGCCTAAAATTATTAAATTTAACACTTATATTTTATAAAGCAGGCTCTGTCTGTATTTTTAGATATAATTATGTTTTCTGAAGCATTTATCTTACTCTGATGCTCCTTATATCGACATACATATATTTTAGAAGTTATGACATCCATGCATTTATTCATTTTTTATCACCAAATTTGCGAAATAGTAAAGCAGAATATCTTTAAGTGCAAGCTCAGGAATGACAATTCATTTCTTCAAATAAGTGTTTATTAGTTATTTGAGCATGAAGTAGTTCATTCATCAATTTATTGTCTTTTTTGCTTTTCTGAAAAAGGAGATTGTACTAGATTATTCAACATAAGACTTTTCTTTGTGAAAGTAAATGGTAAAATTCATATAAATACATAACATATCATAGCAAGATAGTTTGCAATAAATTGATTCTAATTCATATGATCAATGGGTAGTATGTTGAGGCAAATAGATCTCCATTGAATTTTAATTTAAATGAATTCACTTGAATTGTGTAAAGTATTGATTGGCTTATTAACTTATTTTCCTTTGTCAGATTGCATGATGAAACCACACTGACATAACCCATAATTCTGCTAGTAAATTTTGTATATAAGACTATTATCAGTTATTAGGGGAAATGGTGATGTTAATTGACATATATCTCCTGAAATAGAAGTTCCTTCCTGATACAAATGTCACTTTTAAAATTAATGTCTGGCAAGCACAATCTGTTGGCAGCTCATTAGAACCAGTTACTTCTCTGAAAGAAAGAAGTGATAAAAATAATAAATTCACCATTTGTTGATACATACAAATAAGGACAGATATATGATATTGCAGAGGCTTTTTAGTGCAAAAGATCATACTGTAGAAATTCATGCACGATTGCTGTCATTCAAATGCACATATATTTTGCATTTTTAAAAATCTATGAGAAATTTTTTCCATTGTTCAAATAATATTTTCAAAAGGAAAGGATCTAGCCTATTAAAATTAATATATCTTAGTGAATCAAATTCTCTTGAGTCACAATAGCATGCTGCAAATATAATGAGGTGGTTTCATCCAATAAACAAGAAAATAGATACATACTATTGAGAAATGATCAAAGTACTGTCTACATGCCCATCAACACTTTTCTAGATAAGACCTTCTTAAGAAAATTGTTTCTTACATTCACTCTAAATGAAAATTAAGACTCCTCTGTTTTGACAAATTTCTGTTTTTAACAGAAATGTGAAAACAAATTCAAAATTCTTAAACCTTGTCAACTGCCCAAGGCTAGTAAAGTCATGAATTATAGAGGAGGCTCTAATACTACCAATTTAAGAACCCATCAGAATACCTAGCTACATTCTAAATACTTGTCCCAATACCCACAGATAACTGAAGTTTTTTGCCTACCCTCCTTCAAGAAAACTGATATTGTCAACTTACAGAGACCATACCAGAAACCACAGTCAAAGAAAATTCAGAGATGTACAGCCCAATCACAATGGATGCATCTAAAATACAATCTCTACCCCTCAAGGATCATTGCCAGTTGTACAAGAACTTTGCTAGGAGTTTGTGTCCTCTAGGAATATGAGAAGCCACATTCATAAAATCAACCATCATGCATGGCTAAAACATGTGCTGAACAAGAACAACCCCAGTAGACATGCTAATGTGGACAGGGAAGATCCAAGGAGGCCTCAATCCTACACAAATAACTAGAGTCCAATAGAGAATGTTGAAAGTGGGAGGAATACACTTCTTTAGAAAAGAGAGAAAGAATGTGTGTGTGATGTGTGTGCACATGTAAAAACAATTAATGAAAAGGGAAGGCATGAATTTAAAAAAAATAAGGAGGGGTATGTGAGAGGTTTTAGAGTGATGAGTAGAAAGGGAAAATTATATATTGTAATCACAAAAAATAAAAGATATATTTTAAATAGACATTAAAATTACTACTAAATTAACTAATATCAAACTTCCACAGACATGTTTAGACATATGGTGTTGTTACAAATATTAACATCATTAGGACATTAAAGTGATAGCTTATGATGACATATGTGTAATAGTTGATTTTAAGGAACCTGTATAAACTTAAAAGATGGCCATTTAGGAAAAATAATTACCTTGATGTGATATCATTCTCTAGAATGCACGACTAGTCTATTAGCTGGATATAGTCACATACCTTTGAGTACTCAGGGAGATGCTTGCTGTAGGTTAAAATTTTTGTCTCCTGAATGAACCAGCAGGTGTTTTTGTTGCAACACACTAACTTGAGGTAAATGGTTTTATTCACAGAAGGAATTATAGTATGAAAAATCCTGTCACATTAAACACAAACTAATTCAAATAATGCAAAATTGTGTTACATGTTTATTCTTAAAATAGACCAATGTAAATAAAAGTGTAAGAATCAATCATTAGTGCCCATTAAAACTATAATTAAAAAGCATGAATACTGAGGAACACCAATAAGCATTTTAGTAACTAATAATTTTCTACCAATTACTTTAGAAAAATATAACTTCTATTTAGTAACTTTTACTAAAGTAACTGATATTTATATAATCAGCTATGTGTAGACCTGTATATTTTGACTACTTTCTTTCTCTATGAACTTTTCACTATATTTCATTTCTTCTTTTATGAGACATGTAAAAGAAATATTGATATTGAAATCAAAAGTGTTTTTCAAATATTTTCTAACTTCTTCAATTTGATAGTAAGCATTTTGATTGAATTTGTTATCTCCCATTCACATATGAGAACATGTGATTGTTTTATGTTTATCATATTTCTGAAACAAAATATTGCATAGTTTCATCCAAGTTTCTATAAGTGAAAAGTAAATAAAACTACTATTGCAGAATAACATAATACACATTTGTAAATTTATGGGATTTTCAAAGCTTTCAATCATAAAATATATCAAAGTAAAGCCTAATTGTTCAGATTAAGAATATTGCATTAATATTCTGAAATATCATATTGAACCATGTGAGTAGTGAAAATGAATATACACTAAAACTAATTCATCCTAATTTATACCCAGTGCAATTATACATTCTTACAATTTGACTGGGTACTTAGAAGTTAAAAGTGATTTTTTAAAAAGTGAATTTTAGCTATAGGATTTTATTCTACCAACTGTTAACTAATATTAATATAATCAAGGCAAATGTATACTAACTTATGAAATCAATAAGTTTATTTTTATTAGTTATAAAATACAAGAACCATATGAAAATAAATTTGATATTATAGTGATGAGCATATTTTCATGGAAGCTATGCACTTCTAATAAGCATTGACTTTCTTGAAATTTCTCTGGATCTTGCACAAATGCATGGTGATATTTTAAAACTATGCCACACATATCATTTGTTTTTACATTATCTAGTGCATACACTAATATTTACATGGTCAACATGTAATAGCCTATGCAGTTAAGCACAGTTAGTCAGTTAAGGAATATTTATGGAATGATTTTTTCTCTTTGTTGTCTACTTCCTTTCCAATGGAGGTCACTGCCTCCATGACAGAATGTCCAAGCAATGGGAATAAAAAGTAAATCAAATGCTCACATAGGAGAAAATTATCTGTTAGTATCCAGTTTTATTTCAGCCAACCATCAAACACATTCAATTCCAATAACATATCCTACTGTTACAGACTGTATTGCTGTTAAGAAAAATGTTCTGACTTGTGTTACAAACAGCTTCAAGTTACCACTAAAGTTCTAATAAGGCTAACAATGAGTTCAACACAAAGTAGAAATATGCTACAAAAGTTTACTATTACATTTTTTATGTATGATAAATATGACTTTTATAGAAACACCCCAAGCTCTCAGCTTATTATATTGAAAAAATAAAAGATAAGAAATGTAAACAAACATCAAGACTCAAACAGAGGAAAGTTATCCAAGAACAGTTACTGGAAAACACATACATCCATAAGCAAACTGAGACCATATATTAACTAGACACCTGAATAATTTTTTTAAATTTATCTTTTCTTGGTTGTTGTTTGTTTATTTGTTTTCTTATTTGTCTTTTGTTTTAGGGAGGATATCACTTAGCCCTACCTGCTCCTTAACTCAGCCAGAAATGATCTGCAATCCTCAATAGCTGCCTCTGTGTTCCAAGTCCCAATTTTAGAGTTACAAGCTGCCACACCAATCACATTCTCAAAAGGTGAATTAATACTGTTCTTTAACCAATTTATCACATATTATGTCTTCATGCCAGTTTAGGTGGATCCTTGATTATGTCCTGTAACCTAAGTGAAGTCAGAACATAAGAGACTTAAAAATAACTGCTGTCATTCACTTTCATAATTATTACAATGGCTGTCATGATTCAGCTTCACATTCAGGCTCTTGCATCGGATGAGGACCGTGGCTTTCTATCTTCCCACCAGAAGGGACATGATCAGATTCTTAAATTGCATGGCAGCTGCATGAAATCCACTCTTCATCACCAGCATGGCCACTGTTCCTGTCACTGTCATCCAGGTAATTTTTTTTAGTATCATCCTGTGGAACATGAGTCATATATGTTTGGCACCTTTCTTAAAGACACTTTCATTGGCCCTGTAATTCATAAAGTGTCTGCATTTTAAAGGTGTTTGATTTTTCTCTTCTAGACAACTGTGTCTGTCTGGGCTGATATAGCTTTACAAGAAATATCATCTGGAGGTTGTTTTTAAAATGCTATTTCATAAAGTTGATTTCCTTTACTGAAACAATAGAAGACTTGACAGGTGAAGTTTAAACCAATGTATTAATGGGAAAATATAGAGGATAAAAATAATTATAATTATATAAAGGTGGAATCATGTGACTGTTTAAAATATTGCTAAGATTTTTATAACACTAGAAAATATCCATCACCATATTTTGCTTAAATCTAGATAGTTCACCCTCTTGAAGGAAAGTTTAAAATGCTCGTAAAAGAAGGGATCTTTTTAGAATACTTTTATGACAAACATAAAGAAAATATATCACGTGAAACTTCAAAAATGCTGAACAAACTGAACACCAAATGAGATTTTTCAGGGTATTTCAAAGCTTTTTTTAAATTACAATTAGGAGATAAAGCAAGAACATCATTACAATTCATCTTTCTTTCTGTGTCTAGATGATATAACTATTAAAACAAATAAGGGGTAATGGAGCAAAGCAAAACTAGTTTTGAAACTGTTTAATATGGAAGAGTCTCTTTGGGAATCCATTGGTAATCATCAGAGAAAAGCTTATTGTAAGAAAAAGAACTACATTACCAAGAGAAAAAATACCCAGAGATTGCCATTTTATTTTGTGATGAAGTGCTAAAAATTTTTTAAAAGCATAATTTTTTTTCAGAGTTAATTTGGGCTAAATTATGGCAGTTTAAACATGAGTCATCAGCAGTTTTGAAAATTCCATGAGTATAGATCTACATTCTACAAATCCTAATGTGATCTCCCTTTGCTTACTCATTTTCAAGCAGTTGAGAAATTCTTCAAAACAACGTCAAAGAACAAGAAAATTAATGCAGACATTTTGGAGCCTGAGTTTGTCAATGTTGAATTTCATGACTGGGATACAATGACCAACTGATAGGATAATTGGCAAAAGATGATCAGAATTTTCTCTGCATATATTTTTGTGTTGAGAAGATCTTGTCAACACCTTTTAACATGGCATTTAAACATTTTTTGCATATTTTCTGTTAATATTTTCAATTTGAAGTAGTAATATCTGTATTTACGTCATATAAATATTACAAGGCATTGAATTAATTACTATCCTCCATTTCTACATAAGAATATTAAATATTGCATGCAACGTGTAATGAAAGCTTCTTGAATTTGAGCATTCTCTCTTCAAGAAAGTAAATAATTCTTGAACCACAGAAGTAGAATGCTGATTATGTAAAATTAACTTACATACAAGTAATGTGTTCCAAATTACTATATGTTCTATGACTACCTTTCTGTTACTAGTATGTTTACAATAAACATACAGCAACCAACTATGAACTTCAAGATAAATAATTCTGTAATTACTCTTCTAAATACAATGTCTGCTTCTTATGTTTAGGTTGTATCTCCTTGTCTTTACAGATGAGTGTTTCAAAGATTGTTATCCATGGAAACATAATAGAATACTGACATTTTTTGTGTATTACTATATGCTATTTTAATATTAACACTGAAGCAATGAATCTATAATCTAAACAAGGAATGCTGAATGTGTCAATCATTAAGGCTGCCCTGATGACTTAAAATAATTTATTCATTTATGTATTTATCAATTTGCTTTTCCAAGATGTTCTTTAAAATGTTCCCATGAGTGTGGACTATTTAATCTTAATCTTGCTCAATTCTTTCAGCTAATAATGGAAAGCTCTACTGTTTTCATAAATCAAATAGATATCATTATGGTAATTTGTAACCCTATGACTAGCAATAAGCTATTCTATTATTAATAAACTAGACATATTAGTCTTTGGAAATGCTAAAGAGGCAAAAAAAGAAAGAAAACATAAAATATATATATATAAGATTTGGAATGATGAGATCAGGACCCAACCTTGAATCAGTATATCACATAGCATAGCAGCCTCTCTGTTGATTTCTCGGGGACACTATAAACATTTTTTTAATTAAAAATCCAAGAAAACTGTTTTCCATTCAATAAAAAAATCATTACACATTTCTGACTGAATTCAGTTATGTTATATTTTATATACATACTTTACCCTGTTATATAATAAACAAATAATATAAAAAATGTATATTCTACAATAAATTAATATTCAGTTTTTCTATAAGAGCAAAGTATAAGACAAATGAAATAGTCATTGACTCATAATTTTTAACTCATTATAATTAAGATACAAATTGCTTACTAATTATATTATAATGAGCACCTTGCTGAGAGACTTGATTCTAGTTAGTTCCTGACTAACTCAGATTTTTCTAACATGTTTTATATTGCTTGAGTATCAAGTCGATTTCCCTTAAATTTTAAATATATTTGCATACTGATTTCTTCATTATATTCTAATTACCTAAACTAATTCTTTCAGACAGAAACAGAACAACTGCTGTGATGTTTGAGTGTCTTGCAGAGGATTCAGCAAGTTTCTCCAGGCTTGCTTGTTGTGAAATTCTCTCAGGACTTTTACAGAATGTCCTCCCATTTTAATCAAAACTATCCACTGTTCTCTTGTGGAGGGACTTATCAGTTAGGCAGGAATTTTTTTCCTAGTTAATGTTTTAATGTTGTGAATACACCATGACCAAGGCAACTCTCATAAAAGAAAGCATTTAATTGGAAGCCTGCTTGGAGTTTCAGACGTTTAGTTATTGAACATCATGTCTGATTCATGTTAGCACACATGATACTGGAGCAACAGCTGAACACTGTATCCTGATCTGCAGGCCAAGAGAGAGAGAGAGAGAGAGAGAGAGAGAGAGAGAGAGAGAGAGAGAGAG
>LOJH01005333.1:27691-46717 GCA_001685095.1 Ellobius talpinus | reverse complement strand
TTTTATTAAAATACATGATTGACAGAATACAGACAATTCTCCCACACCAAGGTACAATGAAAATGATTGGACCAAGTAGTTGCATAATTCTAAAATGATTTATTCTAACATCACAAGAAGAATGAGCTTCCAAATGTGTAGGGTTAAAATTCCTCCCACTGCATCACGTTCTCCTCTGGCAGATATTCACACCTGCAGCCACAAGAGAGAGCCATTTGTTTCTGTGCTGTCTGGTCTGCTGTAAGTCACGGTAAATAATTTCAGGCCCACAAACCTGTCACAGTGTCTCTGCATCCTCTGAGACACGTGTAAGTGACGTCAAGTGGTTGATTGACAGGACACTTGGTTTTTGTTTTGTTTTGTTTTCTTTGTTCCTCCTGAAATTCTTAGTAGGTGTCTCCAGTGTTTGTGCAAATACAATCGTCTGTATTTTGTTCACTGCATGTGTGTCTCAGATGTTTTAGAGAGAAACACACTCTTAGGGCTCCAGTTGCATTTTGCAATTGGTGACAAGTGGGGGCTGATGTCAGGGAAGGAAGATGTGGGAGGTGGAAGATGAAATGTTAATTGAATTTTGTAAATGTAGATGTTTTAGACTTGTTGGGCTATTTTCTTATGTATTGTGATAATACATAATTATTGTGCAAAAATGTCAAAGTCTTTGAGTAACTTGTGAATGTGAGCTGTCAAAGGGTTATAGCATGATTCTGTCATGTCACTGCAGAAAGGAATATCTATGGAGGGTCTGCATTTTAAGTTAAATTTCATAATTTTTATGTAGAGAATAAGGAAAAGTCCCATAATAATAGCCTACAGAATCACCGAGAACACTGATCTGTCATTGTACTAATTATGAGGGATTTTTTTTCTAAAATTTTATTAATGCCACATAAGTGGGAAAGAGTTCATATAAATTTTCTAGATAAACTCGCATGTTCAGGGCAGGAAAGTGAGACTTAACCTAGAGACATTAAGTGACCCTGAAATGTCTGAAGTAATTAGTGACAGAATGGTAGTTGTTCAGGTGCTTGGCCTTCCAGACTTCTGCTCATCTTTAGAGAGTAATGTGTAAGGAAAACTAGTCTGTCCACACTTTGATCGGCATTGACTGCTTTGTGTTGCTATGGCAACTGTGTGTATATGTGAGATAGATGGTTTGCATTTAGGCCAGAGTTGGCATCTACTGTTTGAAAGTGTGGACGAGCACTCATTTCACCTCCGCTCACTCTCAAAGAGAAATGGTGAGAACACTTTAATAAAATATGATGATTTGTGATTATGTCTATAAAGGTCCAAACTGAGTGCCCCGCTATGCCTAGTCGCTAAGTGTACTCCTATTGAAGTGTATTATTCCCATAATTAATAAACAAAATCAGCAGTCGTAGCCTTCTCAGGAGGTCCTGAAGTAAGCCGTGGCGAGCTGATGTTGAAACAAATGAACCGCTTCTGCCTCGCTGCTCCACGGAACACAGCTTCTCTTTAATTCACTGACAGGGCAGCCTTCGATGGGGAACTTGCATCCCGTTTCGCTCGAGCATGTACTTTGGCAAAAGTTGAACCATCTTTAAATATGAACACCACAACCAAAGTTAAATCAGTATCACAACTAGGACTCGCATCCGTGCATGTATAATTTATGAATGACAGCAGGGAATAGCGGAAAGGAATGGGTTTAGTGTCAGGAAAAGCTGAGGAGAAAGAGTGAGATATGTCTGTTGTTGGTTGCATAATCTGAGCCAGTTTCTCCATTTCCCCACTGCAGTTGCTCTGTCTGCAGATAAGAAGGGCATGTGCCCTCTCCCTCTCTCCTTCTCCCCCTCCCTCCTCATACACACAAACACACACACACACAGCTTCTCAGATTTCTTTTGAGAATCTAGAGATGTATTTCATAAAGCTTCTCCCTGTGCTCCATCCAGGGCAGTGTTGCTCAGGCAGCAACTAGGAATGGACCCCAAGACCTTCTGTGAATACCACCATCCACAGATGTTCACGACCCATACATAAAATGGTGCAGTGTGTCCTTAACCTAGGGGCATCATCCTTTATGTGCCACATCATCTACATCACTCATAATAGTGGACACGATGGCAGTGCCCTGTGAAAAGCTGCTACACTGAATTGATGAGGGACTGATGGCAAGAGAAGTTACAGTATTGACGCAGTTTTCCTTTTTAGCCGACCTTTGCATGCAGCCTTGGTGGAATCCATGTGTATGGAATCCATGGTTAGCAAGGGTGAGCCATCTTGTCTTTCTTTTATCCTGCTAAACTACCACCTGGTGTTAATAAAACATTGTGGGAGGGGGTTAAGGAACAATTACTCTGAAAAGACAGCTTTGAACCCTAAAAGATTCTTTTGAAGATATAAAAACAAATGCAATGTTAACAAATTGTAAAAGTCTTAGAATGAATCTTGTGCTCAGATAATAATGTAGGACACTAAAAATACTTTGTCCTGAAGACCAGAAGTGTGGGTACGGTAATTTGTCAAGGTGTTCTTATGGTTGTTTTGCTTTGCTTTTGGCAAATGGTGTGTTGCATAAATAATAGGACAATGCAAAAAGGCCATTTCCAGAAATATATGCAGGATTCCATATTCTCTCAGAAGAAGAGAATTCCAGCTCCCTTCCAATCTATACTAACTGTACCATCTGTGTTCCCAAAGTGCCTGATTCTATGTTTTCTGGAACCATATTAATCAACTAGGTCTATAATTCAAAGCAAAAGCCTCCTTGCACACAAATACAAGTTAACTGCAAGTTGCTATAAAAAAAATCAGCGTCCTTAAAATGCAGCCTATTGCTTATAGTAGGCAAATCATAACATGAAAAGATGTGTGTTTCCCGAATCTGGGCACTCATCATGCCTACTGAAAAGACTATGTTAGTCCTGAGTCATACTTTCAGTTCTTTGGCCATCTGGCATGCATCCAGATCCAGGATAGGGTGAAAAGTCTTACGTGAAGAAGACCAAAGGATGAGGGGCCGTTGCTTGAATGTTGTAGAAGGGTTGGGAGGATTTGTTTCAGCCTCTAAGATCAAGTCTGAGAGGAGATAAGAAAACCTAAAGCCTATTTTAGGGTACCTGTCTTTTAAAGTGGTGGGGGTGTCAAGCAGATACACATATGTAGTTTGACCCTTATCAAAGTTCCCTGGCATCTGTATGTTAAGTCTGGCTTTTAGAATTCAAGGAAGAGACATGATCTGTCTATCAAAGGGAACCCACAAAGGGCTCCACTGAGAGGGCAGAGTTTGGGCTTCGCAGACCCGGGCAAAGGGCTTGGATTTCATAGAAATTCATGACAGGAAACATTCCAGATGAGTTATCAATTTTGGAAGCATTGCTATGTTAAAGAGAGCATTGTCTAAGAGACTCTGCATTGCTGTGAAAATGCAATGAAGGCATTTAATAGATGTTTAAAGACTTTTGTTCTGTGCTCTGTAGTCAAGGCTTGAGTCAACACTGTGTTATTTTATATGGCATTAAATCCAAATATCTTACTGTATTTAATAAAGATGTGGTATAATTTATGCTGATTAATATAACCATTATGAATGTTACTGGGGGAAATGGTATGTTGAGAGAGAGAGAGAGAGGCGATTACTAAATTATGTCAAACCCACCTAGCATTGCCCCCTTTTTCTTAACATCAGGTAGTAAGACTAGAATGTTCCGGAATGCAGGAGGCTATTTATCTGATTTCTGATAATTAATTAACTATATTGCAGAGATATTTTCCAAACGATAATGTCATTTCAAATTACTACTCACACATTGCACACACAGTAGCTTCCTCTAAGGCATAAATCAGGAAATCCGGGCTGATGAGGCCATTTGTCCTCATGGTTTCGAACTTCATTCAAATGGTTGAATTTTCTTGGTCAACTAAAACCACTCCTTTTAAACCAGCACTGTGCACTAGCTCTGATGTCCTCCCGTGTTGTTTTGGTTTCAGCTGCAGTGTTGAAGTACGAGAACAACGTGATGAACATCAGGCAGTTCAACTGTTCTCCCCACCCGTACTGGCTCCCGAATTTCATGGATGTCTTCACCTGGTCACTGCCATTTGTTGGGGAGAAAGGTATGCTGTCAGGTCCTCAGAGCTCTTAGTAAGATAGCCTGAGGAGAAACCAGAGCTATCTTCTGTGTCACCAGGAACATGCAGAGAAAAATGGTGTGTGCTAACCAATAGCATCCACGGTCTGTGCCGTGGGAGGAGGGCTGTGATGGCGTGCCCTGGCCTGGTGACCTGATGCCCTGAGTGGATTCAGGGGGAACAAGGATATGCATTGTGCACACAGCCCCAGCTGAGCAATGACACTCTCTGAAACAGTGGAAGTAAAGTGTTATCCGGTCTCAAAGTCTTTCCTTCTTAACTCTTTGGAACTGTAGTCCCAAAGTCATTTTTTATTGTCACAAATTAGGGCAGTCATGCTTTCCTTGTTCATGACTGTGTGGCACTGACTAGTGCCTGCAGCATCTCAAGGACAATAGATAATGCAGCAGACCCATAGTTCTGACAAGCAGGGCATCCCCTAGTGTTTTACCCCAACAGGAGATATTTGCATTTAAAGAGTTACCTATTGGCTGACTTGTACCAATATTTCAGAATTGGGCTTCTCTGTACCTCCATTCCTCTCTTTCTACCGTCTTCCCTTACTTCCTCATTTCTTTTGTTTTCATATTTTAATTCAAACTTCAGCAAAAAAGAAAATCTATCAATTGATGATTGTAGATACAGCTATATGAAAAAAAATGAAATTTATGCCCTGGCAATACTGAAGCATTCATAGACAGCCCATATATGGCAGTTTTGTTGAACTTGTTCATATTGGGTTTTATGATCTAAGTTGATGAGGAAAATTGACCAGGTCCCTCCCTCAGATACAGCTGTATACATATAAATAGATATGCAAAAGCCAGGAGCACCTGAGCTGTAGCCAGTCCTAACTGACACACTGACTCATTCCTCAAGCATTTTCCCATGTGGTCCAGAAGGCGGCCTTGACATGTATGAAGATAGTTTCCATGTGCTTCAGATACAGTTTTAGAGAAAAGCTGGAAAACTTATGGGGGAATTTTTGAAATTTAAATACCTGATAATATTTCCACAAGGAAAGCAATGAGTTGTCAGCAAAGAAGGTTTTCCCTTGTGCCCAAATAAATGGCAGGTGCCTGTGACTGTGTCCCTCCCCTCTGTGGGACTCCATGCTCCAGGTTCCTGCACTGATCAGTCCCAGCATGCAGACAGGCTCAGCTGTTGCCTGCTGTGGGTACTCAGACAGTGTGGAGCCTGACAACTACCAGGCATGACAAAACACCCTTTAGGTGGGTGCTTTCCGTTCATTGTTCAAGTTTTGACCATACTCTTTGTAAAAGACCACAGTGATATGTTGGAAAACGTAGCTCAGCTTTGATAATTGAACTCTAGATTAATGTCGGCACCACTGGTGTTTACTCATCATGAGTCTTTGGTTCAAAAAGATTATTTCTTGAAATGCTGTGTAACCTTAAAAACAGTTTCTGATGATGTGTGGGCCTCTCATGAACAGCTTGATAAAACCCAAGCAAGTGTCAAGAAACATTAAACGTGATAGTGTGCACATTGCTGGTCTATAAACCTATTACCGTCCACTTACTTTGCTAAATTCTAGTTCATCTCAAAGAATCTTTGGGACTTTTTGGAAACTAAATGTAATGATATTTTTGCCAACATATTTATTTCTGCAGATCAGTATTCCCAAATCTACTTGAAATGCATTAGCTCATCCATCAGCAGTTTTTATTAAATGCAAAGCTACTCACCTATCACGAAGCTGAATTCTATAGAGGATTAGACAAATTGACAAAAAGGAACCTGGCATTCGCTCAGTCCCCGATGAACAGAAGTCTGTAATCTAATCTAGATCGGGCAGCATCACTGTGGAAATAAATGCAAAATTCCAAGACTGTTCTTTTCTCCCTTGTAGATTTATGGGATCCTCATATCCAGTATTTGTTTTTCTTTACTTTCTGTTGACCTATATTTAGTAAGTATTGGTAGGAGGTTTCCTAAAGATGAAATAATAATTTAATTTTCAAAAGTGTACTGGAATCAAACAGCGAGTTTCCATTTATGATGGATAATGGCAGATACGGATCCAGATGCTGTGGGTAAGGATGGGAGCGTAAAATGGCTCACCTACGGCGCGCTGTTGTGCAGTTGGCTAGTGAGCAGTTACAGCACTGTAAAGGTCTGACTGGACTGTCTTCCCTTTCTTCCCTGTCTGGCTGCAGTCACTGAGATGCTGGTGAACGTCCTCAACATCTGCTCAGATGATGAGCTGGGATCAGAGGAAGATGGATTTGACGGTAAGAGGTTAAGCCTTTGTGCCGATACCATTTGCCATGCTATTACTTAGGATCGCGATGCTAACCCCAGTCATAAATTTTTAAGATTTCGGTTTATGATTAATTAAATCATAATGTTGAAAAATAAAGCATTTTGTCTGAGGTAAGGAAATGTCAGAAATGAAACCATGAGAGAATTTTCCCATTACTTTGAAACTGTTGTTGAATGTAAACTATTTTAATAACCGTCTTTCAGTCACTCACATGGCTATTTGATATTCTTTCACCTCCTTAGAAAAAGGCAACCCTCTGTTACTGTTTTTAATTTCTCCTATCATTTGTCTTGATGTGTGGGGTAAACTTATGTTTGGGTCTGGCATCTTTAACAATATCCTCTGCTTTAATACGCCATTCCCAATAGCTTCATTCATATCCTTAGCATTTTCATTTTTAAGCAATATTGACAACATCAAATATTAATACTTTCTATATCTGAATTAATATTTAATAGTGGGCCCGTGAGAGTTTTTAACTTATTTTGAGATGCTGTATGATAGCTCCATTGCCGTCAAGAGCTGGAGCCTTTCTCTAAAGGCAGAGGTGGTCTGTCTTGTTAAAAATGAACAGAAAGGTTGCTGTGCATTCTAGGGAAGTGTCTGAAATGTGTGGAGTTACAAGGACGGGCCAAGAGCTGGAACACACAATAGCAAACTTTCTTCATACATATTTAATAAGTCCTGCCCTGGGTAGGGCACTAGGAATTCCTCAGTGACTTGAAGTCTTCTTAGTGGATCAGATAATGTCAATAGAATAAGACATTATGAAATAAAGAACAAAAACAAAGAGAAAAGTAGATACTTTGATTAATTTGAATGGATAGCCATTGATTGGCTCTTTGGTTATACAGAAGGCAACCATGGCCCTTTTGATAAGTTGGTATTTTGATGGCATGATATGATGGTTTATTGGTTTTAACTCTGATAACAGTGCAAAGTGCAAGATACTTATTGCTCCATGTGAAAAGAAAATATACCCTTATACTTGGGTAAATAGTGTATGTGTGTTATTATCTATATTATATATAGATATACATAATAGATAGTAATAGACATATATAATGTAGAATTGATGTAAGTATATCTCCATTAGGCACACAATTTATTGCTAGCATCCAGTATTTCTCTTTTCCATAGCTCCTCTCATTTTCACCTGTCCTCATAAATTATCTTCAGATACCTCAGTGCAAAGGAATAGAATGGGGAGGAAAGAGGACATAGAAAGAAAAAATAATATATTTTTTAAACATCCATAGGAATTAGTTCAGCAACTATGGCTAAGTTCACGGTTTTCTACATGATGGCTGCAGTTGCTCCTGTTGACTTCTCTCTGAGGAGTGCTATCTCTGAAAAGATAACATTTTCCTAAGTGGCCCAGACTTTTGTAACTCAAGGAAGAATACAAACCAAATGGATTCTAAAGCTTAAAATAGCAGGTGTTCCATAGGTTCTTTTTCCTATAGTCCTTTTACTCGTTGTAAAGGCAGCCAGATGCACCGCCTCTCTCCATCCATCATAGAGCTTGTGGCTGGGAGTCTCTAACAAAAGTAAAAGAAAAGTGTAAGAATTTTCTGCAGTGTTTGGTGACACTGGAGCCATCAGAACAATACTACCTAGAAGGTTAAGAACACGTATCTTTTTTTCTTTTTTGCTTCAGTTTGATAAATAATGAACAGACTTACATCAATGCTGGACGAAGGGTGGGATGGACTGCAGGCAGCTGAGGGGGACGGCAGGGAACCTGTCTGTCCAGATGTGCTTTTGTCTCTCTGCTCAGCATGCTTGGTGCCTTCGAAGGAAAGGGAGAACTTTTTAGAGTTTTATGGCGTGCTTTGTGGGAGAGGCATTCCAGCTTCTCTGGCTTGCCTTTGGGACTGGGGACACTGGTCTGGGGGCTTCATGAGAGAGGGAGCAGGGAAGGATGGGAGAAAGTCAGAAAAGTGTTGGTTTCGAGTCTTACCTACTTTCAGTTCAAAGTAATTATGACAAGTTCCAAAATTTGGGGTATTTTCTTCTGAATGCAGCCATTCTCAAAATTTATAGTAAGTAGTCTGAATGCAGTAAATCAAATATACACGTTGGCCAGGGTCCTCAGCCAACGTTTATAAAGCATACTTGGTGCAGACAAAGAACACATGTTTGCGATTGCATTCTAATGCAGGCGTTCCAATAGCAAATGATCTGTTGCATGGCTGTTGTCTCTGTAGCAGCCCCTGTAGGACATCACTGATAGCTGTGATTCATAGGCTGTCCCAGCAGGGCTCCACAGCCTCTACACTGCTGAGCTGCTCCCCGCATTCCCCATCCCCATCCCTTATGTGGAAAGATACTTTGTGAGCCATTCTGCATTAAAATAACTAATTTCAATCCAAATCTTGGAAGATTTTCTTTCTTTCTAAACACATACCACCACTCTACAGTTTAAGGTGAGTTCTTGCCCGAGAACAATACAATGTTGCCCTAGTCAAGTGCAGAGAGTTGGTCTGGGGGAACCCATCCTGACCTCGCCAGCTGGACTCAACACTTAAGTCCCTAAGGTACACATTCCTTCACTACTCCCTTTCTGTCAATCTTTGCATTAATAAATACTTTTTCCTTTTTGAACGACACTCTCTGCCTTAGCTTAAGTCTCTTCTGCCAGCTGCACTTATACAATCGATGCTTTCAAAATTTCAAGCAGCATTAAGATTTTAAGAAAAGCTTGGTTTCTATTAAAAGTTCTTGGCTCCTCCAGACAATTGCTTCAAGTTTAGAGATGAGCAGAAAGAAGTCAAAGCATTGCTGTATACTTCTTGGAGAAGGTAGGCGCCATTGTCTCTAGTGTCTTGGACACATCAGACCTTGCTTAGCAAGTAGTGCGCGATCTCCTCCTTTTACCAAATCATTGTTTCTTTCCCTTGGTCAGAGTAAGGAGAAGGACTCCCTTAGTTTCTTTTGTAGATGTGACTATGGGGAGAGAAAGGAAGTTGGGAGCAGCAGTTTTGGAAGATTCACCCTGGCTGGTCAGCCTCCAGAGCACATGGCGGGAGTGAAGAACCTAGTTTCCCTCACAGCACAGCGTTCAGATTTCCCAGAAGCACCTTGGGGCTGGGGAAGACAGCTTCGCTAATCCCAGCACCCACTCAAAAGCTAGGAATGGTAATGTACACCTACAGTGCCAGAGCTGGGGGGAATGGAGGGGCCTAGAGAAAGGCAGATCAGAAGCACATTGGCTATCCTAAGTCTAGACTAATTGACGACGACTAAGCTTCAGGGTCAATGAGAGACAGCATAAACGTGGAAAGAGAGCAAGGGAAGGTGAGCACTGGCTTTCATGTGATCAGTGGCATGCATGTGCACACACATGTGCACACGCGTTTGCACACTCCCATACACATAACTTTCCTGCAAAGAAGGATATCGGGAGAACTAAAGGAGGAAAATTAGCTTCCACACGGGAAGGTGCCCTCTGACCATCGATTTGGGATTCATAAGAAGCTGATTGCTTCAGGAGAATGCTCAGGTGTTCCTTTGTGACTTGCTTTCTCTGTGAGTCAGGTGAGAACAGAACGTTAAGTTTAGAAGTTCAGACACAAAATAGATAAGGAACATCCAGCATCGCCTGACACCAGTCCAAGACCAGCAGCTCTTCCTTAAGTGCTTGGCAGTTTCAGGGTCTGTCTGTCCTGTTAGAAAGTTAAGGGTCTTAGGATCCCGAGTCTGAAACAAATACTAGTGAACATTACCCTCTCATTTTATGGCTATAAATATGACTGAAGTGTTAGCTCTGTTCTCAGAAATGTCCTCATTGAGGGTGGAAATACACAGAGTTAAACGTTTTAATGGCAAGTATGTTCAACTCTTGAGTACTGACCATTTTAGACAGGCCAAACAAGGTGACTCGTAACCATTTATTTTATCATGACTCTGAAATGAATGGATTTCTGCAATTCTCAGAGCAGTTTTGTGAGACACCCTGGAGCTGTTTGGATCTCTTTGGGATATAGCAGCATATATTTGAGTTTTTTGTTGTTTGTTGTTGTTGTTTGTTTTTTTATTTACAGCATCCCCAACTGTAGGGGAAGATTGCACTTCTGTTGCCCCATCCTTTCCATATTTGAAACCTGTCTGTCATTGAGAGTTGGTCCTGGGCTCCTTCCAGGCTCCTCGTCTGTTTGCTGCAGACATCAAAGGGCTCAATTAAAGCACTTCCTTCAACCGCTTCTTATTTTAGGTGGGGGCCACCGCATGATGAGTGATTCATCTAGCCCTTCTCAATCTTCTGCCCCATATCCAGTGGCAACTGAAAAGTCAGGGGTAATAATAGGAGCTTACAGCTCATGTTTCTGTCATATTAGGTTGACTTCTAAGTGTCCGCAAGGGCCTTCAGCAAGGAGGGATTCCCCACATTGCCTTCCAGATCTGTCACCTCCCCTTTAGAATTCAGTGATGATAATGCTGAGTGACAGCCGCTGACACTTAGATGTGTCACCCTGTCATTCTAAGTTGCTGCTGGTGCATAATAAACACTTCCATTCATTTTATTATTTTGGACACCAAAATAATTAAGTGTGATTTGTTTTAAGGTTATTAGACATTTTATTAGGCTGTTGTTATTGTCTTTTGTCTTGAAGACAAACTTTGGATTACTATCCTCCTTGAAACATAGGAAGTAAAGAAAAATCTGTCAATGTAAACTCTAAAAAAAATATAGCTAGTAAAGCAACAACCTAAAGGCAGACTAGCCCATGCATCTGCCTTGTTCTCAGGAACTTGAGATGCCCAAGACCTCAGATTACCATACTCTATTAGAAAGAAAGAGTGAGAAGGGAAGGAGAAAGAGAGAAAATTAAGGAAAATGAGGAAAAACATAGACATACTTTTTGTTGTTAAATAAAACACAGAGTACTTTATAAACTTTGTTCAGAAACGTTAGTGCAGCCCTTGAGAAACTGAAGCAGGACTGTGAGTTCAAGGCCAGCCTGGGCCACGTGTTGAGACCTTGTTCCTAGCGCACAAAAGGTAATACAGGAGGTGGTTTCCATCTACCTGTTTCAACATCATCGTCTCTAAGACGATACAAGCATTTCATTGTGTGAAAAACCTTAGGTACATGAGAACACACAGAAAGTTCTGTGGTCACACCATAATTCTCTCCTATAATTTCTGCCTTACAAGGAGTCTGTTTTAAAAGAACTTCTGTTCACATTGGCTTATAGGTTTTTTTGTATTGTTTCCTATTTGTTTTTGTTCGTTTGCTTCAGTGTTGAAAGCCAAATACAAACTGCCGTTATCATGAAAAGTTTGGAAAACTTTGCTGCCAAGGAGTGTCTTCTAAGTACTGTGTTCCTTTTCCTTCCCACTTTGGATTTTGGATGATAAAACGAGTCTGCTTTCAATTTAGGCTTCTTTTTCACTCAGCCATTTCAGAGAAGAAAGAAACCCAAGTCGGTCTCATTTGGTAGTTAATCCTCATTTCTGAAGAAGATTCATTTTAAATATGGAGTTATAAATGATCCCGAGGAGGGGGCAAGACTCCCAGAAATGAGAGATTTTTAGCCCCAAGGCTTCTGTTTGGTTCATTACCGCAGTGAAGAGAGCTAGGATGGCAGTGAGCACCAGAATGCTCACGACAGATTTGTGAGTGAGGTGCATTCATTCATTTGGGATTTTGCTTTTCGGTCTTGAAGTCATAGACTCTGAGATCACTTTTTTTTCCTTAAATACAAATTATGTTTGAGACTGATATTTGATAAGCCTCACTAACAAGAAAATGTTCTGGAGGTGAAATGAGATCCTGTAGCATAGGAACAGAAAGGGAGAATAGTAAAAGGAACTTTTTAGAAGCCAAGTGTAGTTCCAGGCTGCCCTGGAAAGACAATATTAAATTAGAATTTCTGTCTCTGCCTTCAACTAAGGAGAAAGCCACATGGTAGAACCCCTGTCCTTATCCACATGGTTTCCTATCCTAATGCTAACCACAAGCAAGTCGTCAACCATGTGAGCTGACCAGATTTCCCCAGGCTTCTGTGAAACCGTTCAGCTGTGTGCAAAATGTTCTGCCTTTGAATTACCAGGCAATCCTTTATATGGAATATCACAGATCCCACAGTGGCTCCTTACTTATCTCATCTTGCTTTAAAATGTCAAACACGGAACTTTGCAAAGTGTAAAGCTAGGATCTGTAAAGCCTAGTGTGGCATCTTGATGGCCCTGGGGTAGCCCTGAAAAGGTTTAAGGGTTTAGCTATATGAATTTCTACAAGAATTATACTTAGTCCCATGACAGATACTTAACCTACCACCCATGACACCCTTTTGACACACATCACGCTCATGGAAAAGTACATGGGGACTCTTAAGTATGCAGGTTTTACCCCCAGAGGCAAGGGATCATTTTCAGCAAGTATTGACAGTATCTAAATGTGATTTTTTTTACTTTAAAAATCTAAAGGGGTGAATTAAACGTGAAAGTTTCACTCTTGATGTCTCCTCTGCTTCATGCTGAAGAACTACCCACTCAGAAGTGGTCTCGTGTCTCAGAGTATTGTTTCCAAGCCAACCGTTTTTGAATACAGCATTTTGGTGTGCAATATAGGGAGGAAAATTGTATACCCTGTAGTAATTGATGGTTTAAGGAGGAACAGGAAATAGTTGTTAATTGTTTATTGTATTTGTTTTTCAATGCTGGGAGGCACATGGCTTTGTGTGTATAGGCACCAGGTATTTTCCCCCATAATATATCAAATCTTTATGCAGAAATATAAAACAGATAGAGAAGCACAATGAGCTCCCTGGGGTGGCTGTGTGGTTCTCCTGGCTACACTCAAGCGTAACCTGAAAACAAGTTAGCATAACAACGGCCCCGTTCTCAAGCCTGAAATCATGCGTGGATGTAAATAAAGGATGGACAAGGGTGTAATTTAGGAATGTGGGAAATTATCTCAGTTGAAGTGGTTAGATCTGAACAAAGGTCAGAGTACAGTCTAAAGGACACTGTTCCAAAGAACTTCTAAGCATTTCAAACTGTTCTCAGTTCTGTTGAATTTGCAGAACTGAGATTAAGAAGCAGTGGGAATGAAAGCTAATTGTGGTGCAAACCTAGGCACTGAGAGGAAAACGAGTCAGTTTGAGGAGGATGACTTCTCTCACATCCATGTTTGAGTAAAACTGGCACACGTGACTCAACATGCCCACCAGGGTTCCGAAAAATAAGCCTTTATATCTGGGCTGATGACAGACTCTTTCTTTAAAAATATTATTTAAAAGTTTATTTTTTTATTTTACATACCAACCACAGTTCTGCCTCCCTCCCCTCCTCCTGTTCCCTGCTCCATCTTACCCTTTCTGATGACAAGACTCTTAATGGAGAATCCATTGTGAGTGAACTTGGTCTCCAGAATGGCTTACACACACACACACACACACACACACACGTGAGCACACGCGCGTGCACACACACACACACACACATACAGTGAGGGCTGGTCATTAAAACTGATGCTTCTGGAGGAACCTGGACAAATGAAGGTCAACGAGTGAGGGGGCAGGCGGTCAAGAGCCAGCATGAGGGAGCAGGCTGGACACATATGGTAGAAGGTGTTTTCCTACAATGCTGCAGATGGGATGGGAGTCACAATTCTGGCCAGAAAATGAAATCTCAAGACAATAACTTTGACGATCAGACACCAGACTATAGCGCGAGAAGAGCTCTGGGAAGGGTTTGAAGGGAGCAAAAGGAAGGAAGAAATGTTATATTATAATGTCAAAAGCAAAAAGAAACAGATATGTTGCTGTAATTATGACAGAACCAAAAAAGAAAAAAAGGCAGCCATTGGAAACAAATAAAATTAAATGAAGTATGGAATATCTCAACTTAAATATTGCATTATGTATTTGTCTTTATATATTCTGAAACTGGATGAATAACTGCAGAAGTTGTAGCTGTTGTCATGAGTCCAGAGTAAATGAAACATTCCCCTCAGAGAATGTATTTGATCTCTAATACACATTTAAAGGCTATACTTTAAAAATTATATAAATACTCTGAATTGCATAGTTTTATTTTTCTATGAGGTTGTGTTCTCTTATGAGAACTCTATTTTGTTCTTTCATCTTTAGCTCAGGAGAAGCTGGCCTCCCATTTTTTCCAAACTCTGGAAATAGAAATCTTGCTTGTGTTTGGGCAGTGCATGTTTTGGTGCGGTCCACCTTGTTGTGGGGACTTACCGGGCTAATTCTCCTCTGGTTCCCTCAATCTGGAGTCCATCCTTGAGCTTGGATGACTTCAAAACACAGACCAGGCCCCATCTCAGCGCTGCTTGATGGTCACCAGGATCAAACTTATTACACAAAGGAGATGTCGGGGTCGAAACAACAGAGCTCAAGCATTTTCTTCTTTACAGCTAATACATTTGAGCACTTCCCATTCACCGAGGCTCCAAGCTAAGTGCCTCGGCAGGTTGTTCTGTACCTGCATCCTTGCTTGCTGGAGGTTGGCTGTATGAACGTGCTGCTTCTTTAATTCCCCCACAGACCTCTGAAGTAAACCAACTGCTACTATACCGAACGCCAGATGCATCATGTCTTTGCAGCTGGTGGCTTTGAGCAAATAGCTTCCTTGTATGTGTCCCCTTTAAATGGAGAGGAATAGAACCACCTCCATGTAATCATTCTGAGTGTTACATGGATGGCGTGTGGAACACTAGCGTATAGATCATGAGAAGAAGCATAGTGAGGCTTCCTAAGTTACCCAGAATAGAAACATGGTCAGCGTTGAACAAGGCTCCAGCCAGGTCATTTATTCTGGGGCACACGGTCTTTACCCCTGTGCTGTTCCATCTCTCGCCCATGCCAGTTCATTTAAAGGAATGGCTGAGTCAGTTACCAGATCATCTGAAGTTTCACAGTTAGGTCACTGGCTCCAGCACAGCGCTCCCGAACACTTGCACTGCTGGCTTTCGGACTCTCTGAGTCGCCGCTGTGCACTGACGGCAGCCCAAACCCCGTGCTCATTTTCCTTGCTGGTTTTTTGAGGGAGAGTGGGGGGGGAGCAAAGCCTTCCTGCACGTTCTCTTTCCTGACCAGACTCCTGGCCTGTGCTGTGAGCCTTCTTCAGATGTTGAAATAGGCTTGTTTCAGATAAGCTCAGCACGTGCCACTGCGCCTGGATCATCCAGCGGTGAAGCTGCATTTCTTTCCTCGTCTTTACATAGGACATGTATGTTGTCATATGACCCCCAACTTTCTATGTACACTGTAATGTGTGTGACAAACCTAGCACTTCACTGTTTGCCCACTCTCCACATACAAATAGGGAGCATTCAGAGGAGAAATTTTAATACTACATGTATAAATCCCTCAGATGTTGAAATGTGCTCTAGGCAATATGCTTTCTCATAGTACTCAGCAAGGGCTCTAGTTTGCAAGAGGATACTCTTGCTGTGACAAACAAACACTGTGACCAATAGCAACTTGAAGAGGAAATGGTTTATTTGTCTTCACTCCCTGGTCACAACCCACCACTGAAGGAGGTCAGGGCCAGAACTCAAGTTAGAAACCTGGAGGCAGGAACCAGAGAAAAGCTGTTTACTGGCACTCTCCTCTCCCCTCCCCTCCCTTCTCTTCCCCTCCTCTCCTTCCTCTCCTCCTTTCCTCCCTCCCTCCCTCCCTGCTTTCCTCCCCCTCTCTCACCAACTTTCTTACTCAACTAGGGACAACATACCTAGGAATAGCACTTCCACATTGGGGCTGGGCCTTCCCATGTCAAACACCAAAGGCAGTTCCTCAAAGACATGTCTACAGGACAGGTTGACCTGAACCGTCCTTCAATTGAAACTATGTCTTCCAAGTTTGTGTCAGATGATAATAAAGACTTACCAGGGCAGCATGCATGCCTAATCAGGCTCATAATAAAGGACTATTAAAGCCATTTCCTCTTCATCTATAGCCCTGGTTCCTTGAGAGATGCCTAGCCATGCTAAGTATTTCATTCTTAGAAAATAAGCCTACTTATTAACTTGACATTTGTTTTTGATCTTCTGTTAGCAGTTTAAGAAATTCATGTTAGTTTGGTTTTGATTTGATTGTATTGACAAAGGGGTTGCCCCAAGCAGATCTGGGCCAGCTCTAGGTTTCTCCATTGATAAACAGAGGAATTTAAATGTCCTTGGTAAGGCACACATGGGTTATGTGGCCATTCCTTAAAAATTTTATAGAAGATCTCTAAAATCTTGAATTTTCACCCCAGTGAGAATAGCAAGCGTGGTCCATTTTTGTGATTCTGTGCAGTAGTCACTATGCCTATTGAAAACACCATCTCAGAAAACAGAGACACTCAGAATCAAATTAGCATTTGTGAATGAAGTTCTTTTAACTAAGTAGGAAATGACCAGCTGGTGACAATACAGGCACTTAGGTCCTCTTTAGGGCTTCCTATGCAAAGAATTCACTTATGTTTTGTGGTCAGACAGGTGAACAGGAAAGCTCTCATCACCTGTCCTTAAAAGCTATTATGCACTAGAGGGTTTTGTGGGTTTTTTTAAATTTATATTTTAGAAGATATTCTGGGGCTTTCAGAGGGGGATATTAGAGTAGCTTTATGCCAAGTATCACACTACTGTCACCTGTCACCTCACAAGATTTCCATTAAGTCCCAGAACTTATGGGAAAGGTATGGAGTAGGTGACTTAGAAATAGGCAGTAGGCTCCAGCTGTGGGTGTCACACAGTAGAGTTTAAATACAAAGGAGAAACCCAATCTACGCTTGGGAGAACTAAAAATTGGTTCAGCAAGCACTGACCCTGCCTGGATAGTTGCAGTACAAATCGCCAGCTATGACTTGTCAGGGAGAGAACTTCCAATAGCAGTCTCTTCAGAAATTGAGTTACCTAGTTGTGGCTAGAACAGTCTGCAGGCTGGGGTATGAGATCTGCCTGAATCACCAAAGACATTTTAAGGAGACTTTAAAGGGACCCCCATCTTCACATCCTCGTCCAAAAGGCAATCAGCCATAGTTCGGCCTCAAGGCAGCCAACCTCTTTCTCAATTGCCTT
Source organism: Ellobius talpinus (assembly GCA_001685095.1). NCBI lineage: Eukaryota > Metazoa > Chordata > Mammalia > Rodentia > Cricetidae > Ellobius > Ellobius talpinus. The sequence continues at coordinate 29,297 of LOJH01005333.1, read as the reverse complement.
TTTCCATTCTAATGACTGTGGTCTCCCTGGACGCAGTCACTGGGAAGGTTAAAGAAGTCTCTTGACTCAAAACAGGGTCACTGCCTTCCTGGCCCTGTCATTCAGAGATCAATTCCTGTAAAATGTATTTCGATGCATATTTAACATTCATAAACATCATGTGTTTATGCTCTTTGGCTGAATTATGAAGTAATTATAGTTGTGACAGATACTCTGAAAGAATTTTTGAACGTTTAGGACCTATTCTCAGGAAATTTAAAACCTTTAAAACACACAAACACAAAGTCTATAATGTACTAAAATTAAGTAAGTTGAATGGAAATGCAATTTCAAAGATGGAAAGGAATAAGGTGCATAAATACCTATGGAGATCTTGTTCATGGATTTTACTTTATGATGCATGAATACCAATGAAGATCTTATTCATGGATTTTTCTTTAAATGGATGACAGTGGTAATTAAATTGCTACCATAAAATATGCCACTGGCAACAGTGATATAGCCATGTCATTTTAAAGTGATTATGTTTATAGCGTTATGGTTTTCACTACTCTTTAACCTTGGAGGGGAGAATGGGGACCAATGGGTGACAGTATTTGGGGGCTGCAGTATTGAAGCATTTCCAACAGAATAAGGACAGTTGCACAGCACTGTGGTTCCCTCCCCCAAGGGATCCTGGGTCACAGTTGACTAGGTAAATGTGCTAAAAACAGAGGGATGTTGACGTCACTTCTGGAAAACATGGCAGTCCTTTCTAATGCAGAAGCTCTCGTTGACTGCTCTTAAGCTGGGTCAAGAATGGATAGACAAGGAAGACAAGGCTAAGTGAAGGCTTACCACAAATTTGGAGCATGTATTCTCTTAAATGAGGTACCCGCATATACATAAGTGCCATCACCATCTGTGAGGAGCGGTAAAGAGCAGTTCTGTCAGGCTTTTGCATGCATCTGGTGTCATGTTCTCTTTCTCATTGTATTCTATGTTTCACAACTATTAATTGTAGATAAAAGCAAGCTATTTTATTTTAATGTAGCAATTGAGATACTTCAGATTTTAACTCCTTATGTGTCACCCCATAAGTAGCCTTATTCACATTCAGTTGTCACTCTCTTTGGCAAAAGTAAAATCTGAAGGAATCCCTAAATTCTGGTTATGAACAGACTGACAGTGGTCTGTGATAGAATAATATTTTAGATAGTGTAGTATCCCAACATGATGAATTTGTTGAATTTAACAAACCTGGAAAAGTGATAAGAAGTAAATATATATGTCGTCTTTGAATATGAATGAAAGATTTAAGGAATGTGAAGTCTACCAGCAAATAATAGGCTATAAAACATGCCCACCCTTTAAAGAAGTTTGTGGTGTTTGAGCACATGTTCTGCATGACATTTTTCAATACACATATTATGGACATATTTGAATTATTTCAAGATCTTTTAATGAAGGAACCCTAAATAATAGAAAAGATTTAAGGCCAGTAGAATGAAGGAAGCAGTGGAGATGCTCTCCTAGCTTTTCCATTAAAAATTAAAACTATCTAACCTTATTATATTTTTAAGAGTGTGTGTGTGTGTGTGTGTGTGTGTGTGTGTGTGTGTGTGTG